>CM055273.1:71829501-71899328 GCA_029237695.1 Conchocele bisecta
AGATACATCAATGATGTTGATATGTATATGTCAAGTGACCATTTGGCAACACATCTAAATTTCTGTTGGAAATCTAAAATTTGACCGCATACTCTAAAAAGTATGATTACGGGATCAAGGTGCAAAAATGAAAAAACACAAGTTTCCAAAAAAAATCGCTTTGCATTTCTGGTTGATGTTATCGATGAGATTATTTTTTCTGTTAGGTCGAAATTGAACTAATATCTGTTTAATATCTGTTGTGTCCACCACGGGCGTTTATTAGTGCGTTGACGCGACGTCGCATGTAATTGACGTAATTTTGGACCACGGCGGTGGTAATAGCGTTCCATTCCCTCGTTCACATTGTTCGGCACATGCCGTTGTCGCACACGTCTCACCAGCTCATCCCATATGTGTGCTATGGGATTCAAGTCTGGGGAGACAACTGGCCACGGCAAAACGTTGATGTTGCTAGCGGCCAACAGGCCCGTACGCAGGAATTTCTATTGGGGGGTGCGTGAGGGGCGAGCCCCACGTAGTGGAGCGAGTACACTAGGGGGGTCCGGGGCATGCTCCCCCTGAAATTTGTTAAACCGAGATGGCCTGAAATTCACTCTCCTGCATTTTAAGTCATTTAAATTCGGATTTCAAAGGTGGTAAATTGTGACATTTTCATGCAAATTACCTGTATATTAATGCATTTCAAGATTTGTTGAGATTACTGTTTGAAAAATAGCGGACCTCGGCGAATTTAGAGGGGTGCGTACGCACCCGTCGCACCCACCCCCCCCCCCCCCCCCCCCCCCCCCCCCACCCCCCCCCCCCCCCCCCCCCCACATGTTTGTCATTCAAAGTTGCGGTGAGATAATACTTGTTTTAGAAACCGTACAGCAAGTATAATGTAATGTGTATTGAAAACGAAAGTTGTCATTTCCATGTCGATCTACATTATTGTGTACATACTTCACACTTCCATGTCTTGCTTGTTTGGTATATGTACCTTGTTTAATGGTCTACAATTGTATAATGCATTAAGGCAGTGTACTTAGTGTATAATGTGTGTATACGCACTCTACTTTTCTTATAATATCGCACAGTCGTTCTGTACCAGTAGCTATTTCATTCAGATAGGCACAAGTTCACTTGAAGAGGCTGCCCAATCCCATTCCTCAGACATAGATCATTCCCACGCCGAACCTGCACCTGAGGTAGCTACCTTCATATGGAACTTGGACATTTTTGAGGAGCAGATATTTAATGATGCACACCCATACATAACAAAAAGGCATCACATCTCATGCCTTATTCAGAGGACAATGGATCCATGAATATGATATTGGGTTGTCTCAGAGCGACTTACTAGTACTAGTAGCCTCATCGCAATGCACTGCCTCGTCTACAACCAACCATGTTGGGCCTCATCGCAATGTACTGCCTCGTCTACAACCAACCATGTCATCGCAATGTACTGCCTCGTCTACAACCAACCATGTTGGGCCTCATCGCAATGTACTGCCTCGTCTACAACCAACCATGTTGGGCCTCATCGCAATGCACTGCCTCGTCTACAACCAACCATGTTGGGCCTCATCGCAATGTACTCCCGCGTCTACAAACCAACCATGTTGGGCCTCATCGCAATGTACTGCCTCGTCTACAACCAACCATGCCCTTGGGCATCGCAATGTACTGCCTCGTCTACAACCAACCATGTTGGTCCTCATCGCAATGTACTGCCTCGTCTACAACCAACCATGTTGGGCCTCATCGCAATGTACTGCCTCGTCTACAACCAACCATGTTGGGCCCCATCGCAATGTACTGCCTCGTCTACAACCAACCATGTTGGGCCTCATCGCAATGCACTGCCTCGTCTACAACCAACCATGTTCACAGACTCACAAGTTCAACTGATGTTGTTTGCAATTGTCCCCGCTCAACACAGAGATGCAGATATTTATGTGTATCATGATCACCAATATCACGTCGAAGGCATGATTAGCGTCAGCTCACGATGACCATCTTTTGGATTATTAGGGAAGTCTGCACTATCGAATACAATGTATAGGCTGGCTGATCTCAGCACATACATGTCTTGAGAGAAGGAGAAGTAAACGACTGCTCTCACTGAATCCACGACCACGCGTTAACCATCAGTTGACTTGAGGCCAGACATCTTGCTCTACATATAGATCTGTTAACTATTATCACATATTTACATGTGCTCTTAGCTCGTGTTTCTTTTTGACATATTTCATTTTCTGTTACACTGTTAGCAGCCCCCAGTCACTGTTTTTCTCATTATACGATGAAACGACGAAATACCAGAATGTTATAAAACTTGCGAGCACCTCTGTATCGTAATATATTAAATGCGAGTGGTTCAGTTTAGCTGTTTATTTATTATTTTTAAATAAGATGGGACTAGTAAATATTCGGAAATTACACATGGAAATTGTTTCTGGATAGAAAATATGAACCGAATTTTGGCTAAGGTCGAGACGTATATTAGACGTCTACCTTGACCTGACATATGACCTTCACATAAAACCTTGTTGTTACAAGCTGTAAATATATAAAATTCACCGGATTTTTTGCGTTTTATGTTGTGAATTTTGAATTTGACCTTGACCTTAATGAATGACCTTGATAAATTGGTATCCTAATGTTAGTTGGAAAAGACACATCAAACATGAATTTAGATTACATAGTACCATAGTATTGTGTATTTTAATATTATACTTTTATATATGGTGGCCATCATGAATTTGTGCTGAAAATTGGGAGTTGCCATGGGTGGAATCGGGTGGATATTTGTGTGTGTTCTTTTCTACTGTCAGTGAACGAATTTCCGGATGAGAAACCTTTGTTAACAATTTTGTCCAACCTCAGTGAATGTTTAGCCTTCTTTTCTGGGACTAATAGTTAACTGAACTGTCACGAGAGGTATCGCACCAGTTTAGTGGAAGGATACCTCGAGGCCAGTATGGCGTCTTGTGAGGCCATATAAAGTTAATTTATTGAATATCACCGACTTATTATTTTGTTTATTAAATGTTGTTGTAAATAGTGTTGACAAACAATAATTAATTATTTATCTTCAAATGTAGTCAAATACAAAATAATCTGGCATTACTTTTTAGGGGCGGGTGGGGATTATATACAGTAAATTAATTTTATATTGCCTGATTGTCTCTTAACAGAGCCGCCTGACACACAGGTTGAAGTAACGACCCAATGTATATACATGCACATCCAAGGTGAGAAACAGTTTGTCCACGTCATAACTAGAGCTCTACGGATTGCAAGACAAAGAAGCCTATTGATTTTGAAAAAAAATCCGAGAACTTATATCCCCTTTGCGATTTTTAATTTTCGGACTCTGTATCCTTTTCCACGCAATTACTCAAGTTCTACTTGACAGATCGTAACCAAATTTGGTATGCATGTTTATCACGTCAACATGAATAACCCTATTGGTTTTCAGTGAGTTATCTCCCCTTGTTGACTGACCTTGCCTCGATGAGCGTATATTGTGACCGTCGGCACTCTTGCTATATATTTAATGTAATACATGTGGCCGGACACACACCATACCTGACATACCGATGCTCTGCATTGAGGGCGCAGCTGTATTGGTTTTCAGTGAGTTATCTTCCCTTGTTAACTGACCTTGCCTCGACGAGCGTATATTATGACCGTCGGCACTCTTGTTATATATTTAATGTATTTATAGACCATGGTCCGTCACTTCAACCTGTGGCCGGACACACACCACTCCTGACACACCGATGCTGTGCATTGAGGCAGCAGCTGTTGATTAGATTCATCCACTGATTTTTCGGCTCATTCTCTCCCAGGCACAGAGAGTAGGATAGTAATGTTGATGTATTGTCGTCGGTGCGATGGTGCGGGTGTTTGGTCAATAATATTTGTTGTTTTTCATACACGGTGAAAAGGATTAAATAGTAAATTGAATCTGTTGATGAAGCTGGGTGTCAGACATCACCAGTCTGGGTGTCTTCATAAATGTTTAGTTAATACGTCTTCATTATTTGAAAATATAATGGATTGATGGTGAACATCAGTTTTAATTGTTAGATTATATACGTCACAGCGGACGATTTTCGGGTGTGCGAAGCCATGTACACTGCCATCATGTACATGTGTTTTCAAATTGATTCACGTAGTACAACAGCAATTGCGCATGTGAGACATATGTCCGGTGTTGATTGTCATATGTGTCAAAATACAAACAAAGTGAACTTTATTTGTATACTTTTTGGAAAGCGAGACATAGTGATCACAATGACGTCCGGGTGTTCGTGTCCGGGCGTCCGTGCGTCCGTGCGTCCGTCCGTCCGTCCGTCCGAAATCTGCGTTAAAGTTTTTAAATACCGTATATATCTGCAGTCCTAAGCACATTGACTGAAACTTCATATGTTATTAGTCATGATCCATATATTCATGCTGTACCCACTATGCGGCCTGTGCCCAAGGTCAAGGTCAAATAACTAGAAGTTTGCGTTCCGAAATCTGCGTTAAGTTATTAAATACCTTATATATCTTTGCAGTCCTAAGAAGTCACATTGACTTGAAACCTTCAATATTGCTTATTAGACCATGATCCATATATTCATGCTGTATCCCACTCATGCGGCCCCTGTGCCCAAGGTCAAGGTCAAATAACTTAGAAGTTTGCGTTCCGAAATCTGCGTTAAAGTTATTAAATACCTTATATCTCTGCAGTCCTAAGTCACATTGACTTGAAACTTCATATGCTTATTAGTCATCATCCATATATCCATTCTTTGTCCCACTGATGCGGCCCCTGTGCCCCTATGACAATGTCAAATGACTTAGAAGTTTGCGTTAAAGTTTCTGTCAAAATTTGCGCTAAGGTTTTCACATACCTACTGTCTCTGTAGCCGTATGTCAGATTTGCTTGAAAATTGTATGCTTATTGGGCATCAAACTAAACTAAATACACTCTGAGACCATCAAATCTCTCGGCGGGCTCGACATACGGGCCGCGGCCATCCTCGTTTTTGATAATTATCAAAATATATGTAAAGTGTGCGAAGCCAAGTACACTGACTGAATATTTTTGTCTGTAAATATTCTGTTCTGATTTGGGTTTTTCCTTCTTCCCTACACATGAAATGAAATATGGGATTTTACCCTGTTAACGGACCTAAAATGACTCGCTGATGATGAGCCATTAAACATCAATATATAATATTGTGGAGGTAACCTAGTTTCAGTACTTTCAGTACTTTGATTGTATTACTGTGTCGTCAGGTACAGTTAATTCAACGTCCGGTTATGTTACTATCTATAGGCATCGCCATTTTTACTAGGTTAGCTCCTTTGGAGCTACCTAGTATAGCAGTCGTAGAGATGGAATGTCAACTATTTCTACATTTAAAACTACCATTATCAGTGTCGAATTTGAAAAGTTTCATTATTGAATTTTACTGAATTAGCGCATTTAAACTAAATAATAAAGCACACAGTCTGAATCATTAATTATATATTTACATTGCAGTCAATATGTTGTCCTATTGTCCCATTAAACACTAGTTAACTGAACAGTTTAGTGGAAGGATACTTCGCGGCCATTACGGCGACTTGTGAGGCCATATAAAGTTAATTTATTGAATATCATCCGCATTTTGGGGCAAAATAGGGCGGTGTGTGTGTCTTATCTTTTATTTTTCGTTAAAGTGTTTTTGTAAATAGTGTTAACAAACAATAATTAATGATTTATCGTCAAATATATTCAAATAAAAGATAATCTGGCATTACTGTTTAGAGGCGGGTGGGGATTATATACAGTACATTATTTTTATATTGCCTGATGATCTCGGAACAGAGCCGCCGGACACACAGGTTGAAGTAACGAACCCACGTACATTAACCCTTTCAACACCACAGACCTCTATAGAGACAATGTTTGCAAACAGTGGAGATCCAGATGAGCCGGCTCGTAACGAGCCGTCTCATCAGGATCTCCACTGTTTGTTAATAATTTTAAACGTCGTACAGATTACCCTTTTAGTAGAATGGGATAATTTGAATGAACAAAATTAATGAAATAGCGTGAAACATTGGCATGGAACATCCTATTAAGTTACTTGGTGTTGAAAGGGTTAAATATACCTAAAAGCATCATTAAGTAAGACAGAAATACTCTGACATTATTTTACTCCATCTTATAACACATTAATGTGTATAGGAGGGAGTACACACATGTGTTAGCCTATTTGTTCACTTATTGATGCTTTTTTTGTATATTTAATGTCTTTATAGACCATGGTCCGTCACTTCAAACTGTGGCCGGACACACGCCACACCGATGCTGTGTATTGAGTGAGTAACTTTTGATTTGATTCAGCCGCTGTTTTTCCGTCTTATTCTATCCCATGCACATATAGTAGAATAGTAATGTTGGTTTATTGTCCTCGGTGCGATGGTGTGGGCGTTTGGTCAATAATAGTTGTTTTTCATACATGGCGAAATGTTTGAATAGTAAATTGAATCTGTTGGTGTGGATGGGTGTCAAACTTTAATTGCTAGATTATATATGTTAGATCGGAAGATTTTCGGGCGTGCGAAGCCATGTACACTTGTGCATGTGCTCTCAAATTGATTCACGTGGTACAACAACAATGGCGCATCCTTGAGCTCGCGTGAACATATGACATATGACGCACATATATCTGGTGTTGAGTGTCATAACTGTAAATATACAAACAAGGGCGAACTTTATTTGTATACTTGTTTCTGATAGTTATCAAACTATATGTAAGGTGTGAGAAGCCACGTACACTGACTGTATACTTTTGTCTGTAAATATTCTGTTCTGATTTTGGGACTTTCATTCTTCACTAAAAATGAAATATATGACATTTGGCCCTGTTAACCGACTTAAATGACTTTCACTGATGATAAGCCATTTAACATCGTTATATAAATAAATAATACTTATTAGTAATCTTGTGGGGCTAACCTAGTTTCAGTACTTTGATATTTATCTAATTTTAGAAGCATTATCTGTGACTGTCGGTAGCCATTTTTGCGGACATGTTTATTCGCCGGAACTCCTGTTATAAACGGTTATATTTCATATTTCATAATACCTATTTTGATGGTAAATGTATCAAATTAAAGGTATGTCTCTATGCTCCAATTTGGTCTATAATATGTATGTCTACGACGGGTGTAATGAATGCACACCACACCAGATAAATATTGTTATAAAGGCTGTCGATGGGGACATCAGTGTGGGGCAGGCACACTTTCCTACTTTTTATTTCTGTCGATACCAATTCAGTTCTTTCAGTACTTTGATATGATCAGGCGCTTGTTCATGAATCTCTCCGCAAACGGTGTCCAAAACTCCACAAGGTTATTAAGTATTTGCATGCTGGGAAATTTGTGGGCTATAAATAGTTCAAAAATAGCAGACAGCACTTCATTGTATTTTCTTTTATTTCTCCCTATAAATATCATGAATATGTCTTGGAATTAAATTAAAATTGCGTCCTCTTGAATGTTATTTTCACCGCTAGCAAAGAGTTGAATATTGGCGACACATTTTCGTTTCGTTAACGCTTTTGTAGTCATGCAAGTGCTTAGCGATTATTAGGATCTCTCGACTTCATCTTGCAATCTTAAACTCGTTCAGCTAAATTCACTAAACCCCAGTTTTAGAGTCTAAACCATGGTGGGGTTTGAGCAATTATTGTGCATTTGGCGGAAAACTGCTGTTTGAGGTCGTAATCCAATAACTAGCCTAAACCCTAGTATCCCAGGTCCGTGTCTGCCACTTGTGCATAGTGATACATCGGGTTATTGAGTGTTGTCCAACTGTGTGCCTATTAATATTGCATTGCACATGCATTTATAACCCGGAAGATCGTAACACGGTTGATATTGGATCTATTAACGTTACACGTGGATTAACAAATAAAAATATTGAGTGTTTTTTCTTTTGGAACATATATGTTTACTGAGAGCTATTTAACCCTTACAATGCGGAATTAAATTTTGGCGCCTGCTGTTTATTTTTTAATTTGCAGCTTTCTCGCGTAAAACATGATTTGGCAGCAATTTAGAATCATTTCCATTGGAAATGATTCTAAAGTGCTGTCAAACCATGTTTTCTTGAGAAAAAAAGAGAACATATGACACAACAGCAGACGACAATTTTCAGATCCCGCCTTTTAGTGGTTAAGTCTGGATTTTATCTGTACATTGTATTGTGTTGCGCTGTAAATTGACACGACGGTATGTGATATTGTGTAAGATTTAATACTACGTGCATACTCGTCACACACTCGTATCCGCAGATCTATTGCGGAACAACACGTGTCTCAAGTCTTCCAGTGGATTCAGCGATGCGATGAAAGTGCATGTCTTAACCCTTTCACACCTAAGTAACTGAATGGGCTGAGATATGTTAATTTTGCAACCAATACAATCATCGCAAAATGATTTTCATACTATTCCATTTATAAAAAGGGGGTATTTGTTGTTCTCAAAAATATGAAAATTACTTTCTATACCTGATTATCGTTTGATTCAATTCAATTGCTTCGTAAATATGATAGAATATATGTATAACATATATGTGAAAACTGCCTCGTTACTGTATCCTATACAGCACATGGAGTGGCCAAGTCGGCCATCTTTGTGTTCCATCCATCAGCCAGTTTCACCTGTTCTGCCGTTTGACAAAGAACTCAAAATGTGAAGTAGCACATATGATATAATGTAGCTAATGACATGTAGAAATTTTGAGATTGATGGGAGAAATGTTCCGATATCTCGTCTTTTGTATAGTCTGCTGGCATAATATTTATAGTTTGCCGTTGTCATATCTGTCTATTATGTATTCCACCAAATATTATTTGCTTTACTGTCATATTATTTACTGTATGTGTCAAACGCACGAAGTGTTGAAACTGTACGATGGCTTGTACATACAAAGATGGCGGAGATGGTAACTCAATGCTTCATATAGTATACAGTAACACGACAATATTCACATATGTTATATTCATATATCACATCAATCTTCTGAAGCAATTATCATCGAAGCCAAGTGTACCGATCTATGACCTAATACCGTAAAGGTACATGCCCACTCAGTTGGTACAAACTGTTCTTTATATCAGAGACATCATCTGATACATTTTCTGGCAAAATAAACATTCATTCACCATACCCACGTATCGATTGGCATTATTACACATTTTATATCAGACGTAAATTTCCACATTGACATCAGGGACGATAACCGTGTTTTCTTAAAATGTTAACGGGCATTACTATTTATTCTCTGTATTTTGTTTTGTTGTGCATTTTTTCAGAACTGATGGAATAGTGACACAATTATACACTTATTTAATTCCTATACAGAACAGTTTGTGCCTACTGAGTGGGCATGTACCTTTAAAGTCCGGAGACATTTTCCGGTATAACTTGTTATCCCCTCGCCGATTGGAAATGAGGGATAAAGCGTTAGTCGCTCTACATTTTTCTATACAATTCTATATACGGTACAGAGTTTGTGTACACAACTCCTCCGAAACCGTTCAATCGATCGTTCTGAAACTATACACACGTCTCCTACACATATTGAAGATGTGCACCTTGGTGATTTTATGCCGAAAACATATTTTTTCAACAAAAATATCACCTTTTTAACTTAGCCATTTTTTCTACATTTTTCTATACAATTCTATATAGGGTACAGAGTTTGTGTACACAACTCCTCCGAAACCGTTCAGTCGATCGTTCTGAAACTATATACACGTCTTCTACACATATTGAAGATGTGCACCTTGGTGTTTTCATGCCGAAAACATATTTTTTAACAAAAATATCACCTTTTTAACTTAGCCATTTTTTCTACATTATTGTATCCAATTCTCTATCATTTCTACTTTACACTCTACTTTTCTATCTCTGCCTAAATTAGTATACATATTTAGCACAACGAGATGAAGAAATAATGCTATAGACTTTCAAATTCTCATTAATGTTTCTTGCCTTGGTGACAGCTTCACATTTCTGCATCTTCGCTGTCTGGCCCATATTCGACGGGCGTATTTTGTGACTTGCGGCACTCTTGTTAAAATATAGGTTTACTTATTGTTAAGAAAGATAAATTCAATCTCCTGTGACCACCCTGGTGGTGGCGCAAAAAGTCAGCAGCTGAAATTGAAACCGCCTCACATGACAAACATGATCCGACTTACAAAATAATCCCAAAGCATATGCTTGAAACTGATGTAAATTATACATTAACATGCCTGTGAAGCAGATATGCATCAATTGACTGATTTCTGCAAGCAAAGAGTGTTTATGGCATAACAAAGCTGGCTTATTCTGTTTAACGTACTACTTTTGACGACATCACCCATGAATATCTGATGATTTAGTTTAGTTAAACATATATCTTATGAACCGCTTCATCGATTTTGATAATAGTTTATCTACAAGCGAGGGGATTAGCTTGATAACGATGCCCTTGTTCGTTAGTAACGTTTCATGCTTCGTGAAAAAAAACAAGAACACAATTTACTTAGTTTTAATCTGTTCTGGTCGTTCTGATTGTCTAAATACAAAGGAACAACGTTTGTTCATTGTACAACATCGATTTCGCGTTATATTAAAGTCATAATACACAAGTAGCCTATTTCACAAAAATTGCAAAACATACTTATCTAGCAAAGTGTACTTTCAGGGAATAATCATTTATTTTTCCCGAAATGCATTATTTCATATAGAACTGCCGACTATATATATAGTATGCATAATTATTATACTGAATGTATTACATTATCACAGCCAAACTGGCATATAATGTAATAAATTCAGTAAAATACAATTAATAAATTTATTCTTCAGTTGAAAATTTCTCCCTCAATGTGTACTTAGCAAGATAAGTATACTTTGCAATGTTGGTGAAATAAGCTACATAGTAACACATATGTAAATGAGACCACTGCAGAAATCGTGTTATCAGTCTGTGAACATATGACCCAAACTGATCCAATCAAATCGGTGTATGATGGTGTGCTTATTCAATAATAAAATCGAACATTTGTATTTATTTAATATCAAACTCGTTGACTGATTGCAAAAGAAACTTTCTAATGAAATCAGTAAACGTGCTTGATCAGTATAATATTAAACTATCACTAAAAACAAAATATTACGCCTCTATACATGTTTCAGGATGGACACAAGAAAAAAGACACTACAACTAGTATACCTCTACAGGAACATGCGGCCAGTGAAACTCTAAAACAACCCGATAATACAGAGTCAGCTGAGGCAGAATATGTAGTGCCTAATACTAACACGGGAACACTGAAACAGCCCGATAGTGCAGAGACAGAAAAGGCAGATACGGTAGTGCCTAATAATAATAATGATACAGTTACTGAAGATGAAAATGGCGACCCTGTGACAGACAACAGCATGAACACGTCAGGCGGGCAAATCCGAAACCACAAGCAACAAAACGGTAACTGTTAAGAGTTCACTAACCAAACGCACATACCAGAAGAACACTAAAAACAAAAACCTAAAGTTTTACCGGGGCGAGATTTCGTCACACAAATGGTTTAGTATGTCATTTTGTGCACTCATTCCAATGCTACCGAATATACATATATACTACATTTATCCTATAAAATCGGCAAATACGTTGCCATGCGTGTTAGCACTTCCATCAAAGAAAAACCCTTACCCAGGAACAAAAAGTTGCGTTTGCCTAAGAGGACGATGTCCCGACAATTTCAAAGATAAACTTTATCTGGTGAAACAAAATATATTTGAGTCTTTTTCTTTGATTTTTTATTGGGAAGTCGTTCTTCTATATACTGACATTCTGCATAGTTGCAATTACGTGTCAACAATAAATGAAATCATAATATTCGATGGTGACCTATATGCGAACATAATGCTCTTCAGATACTACGGGAGTGTTTGGAGAGCTACGCGTCCGCAACTAATTTAGTTAGTTTTGTATATTCTGTAGATATGACAATTTCTGGCAAAAAAAAACATTCATTCACTATTACCCCACGTATTGATTGGCATTATTATACATTCCACATAAATTTCCACACTGATATCAGGGGCGATAACCGTGTTTCATTAAAATGTAAACGGACATTACTATTTATTCTCTGTATAGTTTTGATGTGCATTGATCATAATGGATAATCTGTCCAAAACATTTTTTTTTCAGGTGACGCATTTAATTAATATAAATAATTAAAACATATAGTGCCTCATTATACCCCCGGCATACGAAGTATGTCGAGGGGTATATAGTTTTCGTAATTCCGTCCTTCCGTCTGTTTGTCAGTCCGTCCGTTCGTCCGTCTGTCCATGTTAAAGTTTTTGGGTACCCATTATCTCTGTAACAGTAAGTCGGATTGACCTCAAACTTCATATACTTCCTTATCATCCTCCATATTTCATTCCATACCACACTCATGTGGCCTTCCTGTCCAAGGTCAAGGTCAAATTACTTGGAAAGATTTGCGTTAAAGTTTTCGGGTACCCATTATCTCTGCAACGGTAAGTTGGGTTGACCTCAAACTTCATATACTTCCTTATCATCATCCATACTTTCATTCCATACCACACTCATGCGGCCTTCATGTTCAAGGTCAAGGACAACTCACTTAGAAAGATTTGCGTTAACGTTTTCGGGTACCCATTATCTCTGCAACGGTAAGTCGGATTGACGTCAAACTTCATATAATTCATTAACATCATCCATATTATTTTTATTCCATACCACACCCATGCGGCCTTCATGTCAAGGGTCAAGGTCAAATTATTTAGATATTTGCGTTAATATTTTATAAATATTTACGTTAAAGTTTTTATTTGTCGGTCCACGTGGCGGCCGGGGTTATACATGAGCCCCTGCTCACTGTTTCTAGTGTGTTCATATGTAAATAGCCTGATACCACCGCGAGTCACTATTAGTAAAATAAATATTACTAAATGATAATGTCGGTATAGGGGGCACTGGTAATTTTTAGAACTGCTGGAATAGTGACACTATTATTTTTAGAACTGGTGGAATAGTTACACAATTATACATTATTTAATTCATATAACGAACATTTTGTGCCTACTGAGTGGTCATGTACCTTTAACAAAGTCCGTTTTAGACCATGCTCTAGTTTTCTCTGTTGCAGTGGGTAACAAGATCGACGATATGTTGAAATGGAAGGGAAATTACAACGAGCTGGAGAGAAACCACAGCTACATAAAATGGTAATATACTGGCCCTTCATTGTACGGTCGGACCTCCGTATACATACAATGGTATGATACTGGTCCTTCATTGTAAGGTATGACCTCCGTATACATACAATGGTACGATGGTGGTCCTTCATTGTAAGGTCGGACATCAGTATACATACACTGGTATGATACGGCCCTTCATTGTAAGGTCGGACCTCAGTATACATACAATTGTATGATAATGGTCATTCATTGTAATGTCGGACCTCCGCATACATACAATGGTATGACAATGGCCCTTCATTGTAATGTCGGACCTCCGTATACATACACCGGTATGATAACGCCCTTCATTGTAAGGTCGGACCTCCATATACATATAATGGTATGATACGGCCCTTCATTGTAAGGTCGGACCTCCGTATACATACAGTGTTATGATACTGGCCTTTGTTAGTTCGGACCTCTGTATACATACAATGGTATGCTACTGGCCCTTTATTGTAGAGTCGGACCTTCGTATACATACAATGGTATGATACGGCCCTTCATTGTAAGGTTGGACCACGGTATACATACAATGGTATGATACTGGTCATTCATTGTAAGGTCGGACCTCCGTATTCATACAATTGTATGATACGGCCCTTCATTGTAAGGTCGGACCTCGGTATACATACAAATGTATGATACGGCCCTTCATTGTAAGGTCGGACCTCCGTATACATACATTGTTATGATAATGGCCTTTGTTAGTTCGGACCTCCGTATACATACAATGGTATGATACGGCCATTCATTGTAAGGTTGGACCACCGTATACATACAATGGTATGATACTGGTCATTCATTGTAAGGTTGGACATCCGTATGATATGGTCATTCATTGTAAAGTCGGACCTCCGTATTCATACAATGGTATGATACGGCCCTTCATTGAAAGGTCGGATCTCCGTATATATACAATGGTATGATACGACCCTTCACTGTAAGGTCGGACCTCCGTATACGTACAATGGTATGATACTGGCACTTTATTGTAAGGTCGGACCTCCGTATGCATACAATGGTATGATACGGCCCTTCATTGTAAGGTCGGACCTCCGTATACATACAATGTTATGATACTGACATTTGTTAGGTCGGACCTCCGTATACATACAATGGTAATATACTGGCCCTTCATTGTAAGGTTGGACCTCCGTGTACATACAATGGCATTATACTGGTCATTCGTTGTAAGGTTGGACCTCCGTATGATACGGCCATTCATTGTAAGGTCGGACCTCCGTATACATACAATTGATGATACGGCCCTTCATTGTTAGGCCGGACCTCTGTATACGTACAATGGTATGATACGGCCCTTCATTGTCAGGTCGGAACTCCGTATACATACAATGGTTTGAAACTGGTCCTTAATTGTAAATTCGTCGGACCTACGTATACATACAATGGTATGTACTGGCCCGTCATTATAAGGTCGGACCTCCATATACATGCAATGGTAATATACTGGACCTCCATTGTAAGGTCAGACATCCGTATACATACAATGATATGATACGGCCCTTCATTGTAAGGTTGGACCTCCGTATACATACAATGGTATGATACGGGTCTTCATTGTAAGATCGGACCTACGTATACATACAATGGTATGATACTGGCCCTTCACTGTAAGTGTGGACCTCCGTATACGTACAATGGTACGATACTGGCCCTTCATTGTAAGGTCGGACATTCGTATACATACAATAGTATGAAACGGCCATTCATTGTAAGGTTGGACCTCCGTATGATGCGGCCCTTCATTGTAGGGTCGGACCTTCATATACATACAATGATATGATACGGCCCTTCATTGTAAGGTTGGACCACCGTATACATACAATGGTATGATACGGTCATTCATTGTAAGGTCGGACCTCCGTATGATACGGCTATTCATTGAATGGTCGGACCTCCGTATACATACAATGGTATTCTACGACCCTTCATTATAAGTTCAGACTGTATACATACACTGATATGATACGTCACTTCATTGTAAGGTGGGACCTCCGTATACATACAATGGTATGATACGCCCTTCATTGTATGGTTTGACCTCCGTATACATACAATGGTATGCTACGGCCCTTCATTGTAAGGTTGTACCTCCTTGTACATACAATGGAATGATACGGCCCTTCATTGTATGGTTGGACCTCCGTATGCATACAATGGAATGAATCGGCCCTTCATTGTAAGGTCGGACCTCCGTATAGATACAATGGTATGATACTGATCATTCATTGTAAGGTCAGCGCTCCGTATATATACACTGATATGATACGTCATTTTATTGTACAGTTGGACTTTCGTATGCATACAGTGGTATGATACTGGCCCTTCATTGTAAGGTCTGACATCCGTATACATACAATGGTAATATCCTGGCCCTTCATTGTAAGGTCGGACCTCGGTATACATACAATGGTATGATACGGCCTTTCATTGTAAGTTTGGACCTCCGTATACAAACAATGGTATGACGCGGCCCTTCATTGTAATACGGACCTACGTATGATACTGCCCTTCATTGTACGGTGGGACATACCTACACTGGTATCAGACGGCTTTTCATTGTAAGGTTGGATCTCCGTATGCATACATTGGTATTATACTGGTCATTCATTGTAAGGTTGGACCTCCGTATGATACGGCCCTTCATTGTATGGTTGGACCTCCGTATACGTACAATGGTATGATACGGCCCTTCATTGTAAGGTCGTACCTCCGTATACGTACAATGGTATGATACGGCCCTTCATTGGAAGGTCGGACCTCCTTATACATACAATGGTATGATACGGCCCATTGTAAGGTTGGACCTCCGTATACGTACAATGGTATGATACGGCCCTTCATTGTAAGGTCGGACCTCCGTATACGTACAATGGTATGATACGGCCCTTCATTGTAAGGCCGAACCTCCGTATACGTACAATGGTATGATACGGCCCTTCATTGTAAGGTCGGACCTCCGTATACGTACAATGGTATGATACGGCCCTTCAGTGTAAGGTCGAACCTCCGTATACGTACATTGGTATGATACGGCCCTTCATGGTTATGTCGAACCTCCGTATACGTACAATGGTATGATTCGGCCCTTCATTGTAAGGTTGGATCCGTATACATTATAAATTATTGTGATTCTACACAGGCTATATGGTGTAATATTACCCATCTGGAGGTATGTTCACCCGAGGCGAAATAAAAGTTGTTGTTTTAAAATGTTTGTGGTTTTGCTCAGTAAAGGTTAGACACCACCAAATAGTTTTACTATATAATTTAACCGAATGCCATCCAATAAGGCCAGTCTCTCCTACTTTCACTATTCGTATGCTGTGGGACCCACTTGTACATGACCTGCAGCCAGTCTGTACTGGTTCTGCATGAACTAAACAATAGGTTCACTTACTCCTAAGAAAGAAAAATCCAACCTTGTCATATCCTCCAATATTGTGCACATTTTTTGGTCACGGAAACTCCGTTTACATCAAGTGACCAACAGGTTCAGTGTTTTATTTTAAGTGCTACAAATATGCTGACAACTGGTGTTAAAGGCACCCCAAAATGTTCCTCAAGTGAAACTGGGTAGTTTTGGATCAAGATTTGCAAGCAAACAGTGTCTGTGACCTCAAAACACCCGCACTATTTTTTTTATACCGGACTACTTTTACACCCTGGGCGATTTCGAACTAGTTGGTGTCTTCTAATCTAAAACATGGTTTAACAGCACTTTATAATGAGTGCAGATGACAACATTTAATTCCAGGTTGTTCCCGATACCGGAGGGTAGTGGCATGAACCCAAAGGCTCAGGCGCTACAGGAACACGAGGCAGAGGTAACGTGGTGGGGGTGGGGGAGGGGCGGTGGCGGGGTGTAGGGGTCAATTGTCATCTCTCCCAATTACCCGCATGCGCAGAACTACTGATTATCGGATTCAATGATTCGTCGAAACACTTGGTCCAGTAAATATATGACTGTATTTGGACAAACATGTTCAATATGGAATGTGTGACAACTGTAGACACAGACAAGCGCGAGCATCCGCATAGTCTTATCAGGCCTGCACTGTTCACTGTTCAGCCTGGGAAACCTTCGAAATGTATATAGTTAACAGCATAAATCTGATTTTTAGCTTGACTATTCGAAGAATAAGTAGAGCTTACGTTGTCACCCCGGCGTCGGCGTCGGCGTCACCGTCACGCCTTGGTTAAGGTTTTTAGTCAAGCTTGTATATGGAATACTACTGGCCCTACACCCACCATACTTGGACAACTTCATCTCCTAGTGATGTACATCAATAACCCCTGATCTATATTTGACCTTGACCTACATTTCCTCTTGAATTACTTGTTTACTTCCCCTTGGTTAAGGTTTTTAGTCAACCTTGGTTAAGGTTTTTAGTCAAGTTTGTATATGCAATACTACTGGCCCTACACCCACCATACTTGGACAACTTCATCTCCTAGTGATGCACATCAATAAACCCTGATCTATATTTGACCTTGACCTACATTTCCTCTTCAATTAATTACTTAATTCCTTTTGGTTAAGGTTTTTTAATCAACTTCTATATGGAATACTACTGGCCCTACACCCACCATACTTGGACAACTTCATCTCCAAGTGATGTACATCAACAACCACCCCTGATCTATATTTGACCTTGACCTACATTTCCTCTTGAATTGCTTAATTCCCCTTGGTTAACGTTTTTAGTCAAGCTTGTAGATGGAATACTCCTGCCCTACACCAACCATACTTGGACAACTTCATCTCCTAGTGATGTACATCAACAACCCCTGACCTATATTTGACCTTGACCTACATTTAATCTTGAATTACTTACTTAATTCCCCTTGGTTAAGCTTTTTACCTCAAGCTTGTACATGGAATACTAGTGCATACAGACGGACCATAATTGGACAACCTTTTCTATAGTGATGTACATCAATAACCCCTGATCTATATTTGACCTTGACCTACATTTCCTCTTGAATTACTTACTTAATTCTCTTTGGTTAAGGTTTTTAGTCAAGCTTGTAGATGGAATACTCATGGCCCTACACCAACCATACTTGGAGACCTTCACAACTTCATCTCCTAGTGATGTACATCAACAATCCCTGACCTATATTTTACCTTGACTTACTTACTTAATTCCCCTTGGTTAAGGTTTTTACTCAACCTTGGTTAAGGTTTTTAGTCAAGCTTGTAGATGGAATACTATTGTGCATACAGACACCATACTTGGATAACTTTTTCTCATAGGGATGTACATCAATAACCCCTGACCTTTATTTTACCTTCACCTACATTTAACCTTCAATTACTTGGTTAATGTTTATAGTCAAGCTTGTATATGGAATACTTCTGGGCCTACATCAACCATACTTGGACAACTTCATCTCCTAGTGATGTACATCAATAATCCCTGACCTATATTTGACCTTGACCTACTTTTATCCTTGGATTACTTAGTTATCTCCCCTTGGTTACGTTTTTTGCTCAAGCTTGTATATGGAATACTCCTGGGCCTACAGCAACCATACTTGGAAAACCACGCATCTACGTCCAAGGTCAAAGTCATTTTTGAAGGTCAAAGGTCAAACCTATTGAAATTCCCTTCCGCTCTATATCTTCTACACCGATGCATGGATTATCAAATGGCTTGGCACAAATGTTTCTCATGATGAGAAGGTGTGTCGCCATTAATAACCAAGCACCTACGTCCAAGGTCAAGGTCACAGTTGAAGGTCAAAGGTCAAACCTATTGAAATTCTCTTCCACTCTATATCTTCTGCACTGATGCATGGATTATCAAATTGCTAACCACGCACCTACGTTCAAGGTCACAGTTGAAGGTCAAAAGTCAAACCTATTGAAATTCCCTTCCACTCTATATCTTCTACACCGATGCATGGATTATCAAATTCCTTGGCACAAATGTTTCTCAGGATGAGAAGGTGTGTCTCGATCAATAACCACGCACCTACGTCCAAGGTCAAGGTCATAGTTGAAGGTCAAAGGTCAAACCTATTGAAATTCCCTTCCGCTCTATATCTTCTACACCGATGCATGGATTATCACACTATGCCCAGGGTCAAGGTCACAGACTTGATGCGTTTGAAACCTTAACGCTCGGCTAAATGGCTTATGATCAAAAATGCCTCGTTTTCTTTGGCTGTCAGTGGGGGTATTCGTGTGCCGACAGGCCACATTTCTAGTTTCCCTTGGTTAATGTTTTTAGTCAACCTTGGTTAAGGTTTTTATGTAGGCCGCAGCCACCTTCTTTGTCAAGCTATGTGTACATCGACAACCCTCGTAGTCGAGCTATGCTGTTCTCCTACAGCTCTTGTTATATCCTATTGTTTAATTCCTGCAGAACCAGTACAGACTGGCTGCAGGTCATATACAAGTATGTGCCACAGCATCCAAACGAATAGTGAAAGTAGGAGAGACTGGCCTTATTGGATGGCATTCGGTTAAATTATATAGTAAAACCATTTGGTGTGGTCTAACCTCTGTGTGACCCAGTTCCCTAAGCCAAATTTGAGTTGTCTCCATTATTCTAATAGGTTCAGTTTAATATCAGGTTATAAAGCCGAAATCCGGTATATTATATCTATCCCTGAGCTGAAATATCCTACATAACCGAAGGGGATCAGCAGAAGAAGGGAACTAAGTCCTTAAGATCATTATCCTTCAGGACTTGACCCACATTCTTCCACTGACCCCTTCAATAGCGTAAATGTTGCGACAACGTAAGTCAGTGTTTATATCTCACTTCTAACCATATGGCCGACCCGGTTTGTAGGTCTACCAATAGGTGATTCTAGCGTGTCTTGGTTGGTCAATTATTGATTATATATAAATGAAACACCTTTCTAAACAAATGTACACAACGATCCAAATGCGCCCGGGTCTGAAGATTATGTAATTTATATTAATCTAAATTACATAATCTTCAGACCCGGGCGCATTTGAATTGTTTTGAACATTGTTTAGAAAGGTGTTTCATGTATATACAAACAATAATTGACCATCCAAGACACGCTAGAATCACCTGTGGTTAGAAACACTGGTCCTGCACTCCGCACCGGCGTAAACTGTTTCCCGTCGACAAATGCACCGGTATTGACAAGATGCTACTAACCTCTACTTAGAGATATCACATACACGCAATTTTCGTCTAGTAACCGGCGCATTCTCTTGCAATAATTTGACTTTCTGTATATATCATAAGTGTCTGTGACTGGAGAAATGAGGCTTATGCATCCGCACAGTCTGTCAGGATCTGCGCGCTGTTCGTCATTCCATCAATGGAACGCCTGTCATGCTTTCAGAAATAAGCAATATATCTCGTTACTAGGCTGCTGGTTAGAGCTACACTGGTCACAAATCGAATGAGCCCCGTTTCTCCAGTCACGGCCACATATCAATGTGTCCACAGGCTATCATGCTGGACAAAGCCCTGTCGGACAAAGTACTCGAGGCTTACAGCATGATGCTCGACTTCTACGGCTGGAAACTCGTGTGTACGACCACGGGGCAGATCGACCGCTCAACTAGATGGCATGAACGATACAAACATCTAAACAAGTGCGTATACATACGAGTAAAGCATGTGTTAATACGTGGGTGGTTGATCGGGCGAACGTGATGGCGTAACTCAACGGTAGGGGTTCCTCCTTATAGGAATCACGATTTGCCTGGTTTGGCCCTCAGATACGTTTTTATCTTTGGTTCATTCGTTACCTGGGAGTTGGATTGGGTTATTGTCTATTATAAAAGTAGTAAGATTATTGCTGATCCTACTGCTTTTGGGGGAGGGCCAAGTGATTCTGGTGTGGCGAGGACCTGACATCAGATCAGGATTATTCTGAGTTCAGAGCTGAATATATAGTTTTTGTCGAGCCCGCTTGCGGAAAGCGAGACATAGTGATCACAATGACGTCTGGGTGTCCGTGCGTGCGTGCGTGCGTGCGTCCGTGCGTGCGTGCGTGCGTCCGTCCGTCCGTTCGTCCGTTCGTGCGTGCGTGCATGCGTGCGTGCGAGCGTGCGTGCGTGCGTGCACGCCATGCGTGCGTGCGTGCGTGCGTGCGTGCGTCCGTCCGTCCGTCCGTCCGTCCGTGACGGACGTCCGTCCTTCCGAAATCTGCGTTAAAGTTTTTAAATACAATGTACCTTATATCTCTGCAGTCCTAAGTCACATTGACTTGAAACTTCATATGCTTATTAGTTATCATCCATATATTCATGCTGTATCCCACTCATGCGGCCCCTGTGCCCAATGTCAAGGTCAAATGACTTAGAAGTTTGCGTTCCGAAATCTGCGTTAAAGTTTTTATATACCTTATATCTCTGCAGTCCTAAGTCACATTGACTTGAAACTTCATATGCGTATTACTCATCATCCATATATTCATTCTGTGTCCCACTCATGTGGCGCCTGTGCCCCTATGTCTAGGTCAAATGACTTAGAAGTTTGCGTTAAAGTTTCTGTCAAAATTTGAAAGTTTTCACATTCCTGCTATCTCCGTAACTGTAAGTCAGATTTGCTGATACCATCAAATGCCTCGCCGAAATAAAACGAGCAGTCCCTAGCCACATATCGAGGCAAAATAAATCCAATAGTATCATTAATTAATGAATAGTCACTCACTTAGTGCGGACATATGCGGAGCCCCACAGGATGTAGCATTTCTTTTTATACGACCGTTTTTTAAAAAACGGTAAGTATTATGTTTTAACCGCCGGGCGGCGGAGGGAGGGCGGCTGACAGAAAAAGTGCATAGTTCGTGTACACAACTCCTCCGAAAAAGTTCAGTCGATCTATCTGAAACTATACACACGTCTTCTACACATTGAAGATGTGCACCTTTGTGTTTTTATGCTGAAAAAATATTTTTTAACAATAATATCACGTTTTTGACTTAGCCATTTTGTCTACATGTTTCTATACAATTCTATATAGAGTACAGAGTTTGTGTACACAACTCCTACGAAATCGTTCCGTCGATAAATCTGAAACTATACACACGTCTTCTACACATATTGAAGATATGCACCTTGGTGTTTTTATGCCGAAAAAATAGTTTTTAACAAAAATATCACCTTTTTAACTTAGCCATTTTTTCTACATTTGTGTATCCAATTCTATATCATTTCTACTTTACACATCTCTGCCTAAATTAGTATACATGTTTAGCACAACGAGATGAAGAAATAATACTATAGAGTTTCACATTCTCATTAATGTTTCTTGCCTGGGTGGTGACAGCTTCACATTTCTGCATCTTCGCTGTCTGGCCCATATTCGACGGGCGTATTTTGTGACTTATGGCACTCTTGATTTTAATTCCTTCCCACGAAATAACAATTCGTTCCCACAATATAACAATTCGTTCTCACGAATTAACAGTTCGTTCCCACGAATTAATTATTCGTTCCCTCAATTTAACAAATAGTTCTCCCGAATTAACAATTCGTTCCCACGAATTAACTATTCGTTCTCTCACTTTAACATTACGAAATAACACCGTGGGAACAAATTGTTAATTCGAGGGAACGGTTTGTTAAATTGAGGGAACGAATTGTCATTTCGTGGTAACGAATTGTTAATTCGAGGGTTTGTTCACGGCATTCTAAGCGTTAATACACATTTTCCATTGGAAATGATTCTAAAATGCTGTCAAACCATGTTTTTTATTGAGAAAAAAAGGTAACATATTAAGCAACAGCAGACGACACTTTTTGTTTCCAGCATTCTAAGGTTTAGTACACATTTTATTTGTCTGTGCAGGTCCGTACACAACCTTCTACGAATCAGTCGCATTGTGAAATCCCTGGGCCATCTGGGTTTCAAACATCTGCAAGTTCCGCTGGTCAAGTTTATACTCCGTGAGGCTATTTTCACCAAGGAGTTACATGCACTTGACGGCGGTAGTCTTCCACACTGGATAGACGCTGTTTCGGAGGACGGAGGCAAGGAATACCTGTGGAAATATTATTATGGCTTGAAACAATATGATTCCTCCGTCCCGCGCGAACCTGTACCAAAACCGGAAGAGGAGGATTGTTCGGAGACCGGAAGTAGCGTAGATGGAGCACCTGCAGCAAGCAGTGGAAGTGTTGGGACCGCTAAACATTTAGTATGATTTCGTAGTCTAATACAGTGGGGTAGCCAGGTTCTTATCAAAGGCGTGTGTGGATTGTGGATCGTGTTTGGAAATGGATCAAGTTATTGTTTTTTCACAATCTCTCTTTAACCCCTTTCCAAACATTGATAATATTTCACATCAATGTTTGTCTACGGATGATGCTTCATTATGCACACCCCCACATCCAAATTCTGAAGGTCAATGTAATTTATTTACTTGTAATGTTCACGGTCAAATGCCTCGGCAGGCGCGACACCGCTTCCGTGGCGGAATTCTTGTTTATAATAGTTGACAACAAATGTGTGTCTAAGGATGGTGCTTTGCTTTACATATGACCATTGTCTGACCTTCCAAGTGGGTGGCAGGTGGGAGTACGCGATGGGTATTTTAACGATCGGGGTTCACCCTTACCGGAATTCCGACTGGAGACCTGGTTTGGCCCTCACATATGTCTTTGGCATTTTTTATGTGACCGTTGAATCTGGTTATACTCCTTATGTGAGTATACGATTAATCGTAATTCTATTTTAGGGGAAGGGGCCATGTGACTTTGGTGTGGTATGGACCTGGCACCAGGTCAGGTTATTCGAATTTCAGTGCTGAATATATCGTTTCTCGATGTAAATATTCCGTTCTTATTTTGGGATTTTCCCCCCAATGCAGCAGGTTAAAACGGGATCGAACCCGTTTGCCCGGCCTTACATGACCTTAGCTGTTGATAGGCCGCTAAACACCAATAAACAAACAAACTGACCTTCCAAGGTCAGGGTCTCTGAGGTTATGTTCACTATGTGTTTAAGGCAAATGCGTTAAAGTTAATTATTATTATTATCAAGGCTG
This sequence comes from Conchocele bisecta, assembly GCA_029237695.1. Taxonomy (NCBI): domain Eukaryota; kingdom Metazoa; phylum Mollusca; class Bivalvia; order Lucinida; family Thyasiridae; genus Conchocele; species Conchocele bisecta. The sequence continues at coordinate 71,853,832 of CM055273.1, forward strand.
CCAGCGAGGGGATTAGCTTAGTGATAACGATACCCTTGTTCGTTTCGTGCTTCTGAAAAAAAAACAAGAACACAATCTACTTAGTTTTAATATGTTCTATGGCTATTTTGGCTGTGATAATGTAATACATTCAGTATAATAAGTATGCATACTTTTTAATCAATCAACTATATGCAGTCGTTAGGTCTATATGAAAGAATGCATTTCAGGAAAAATAAATTATTACTCCCTGAAAGTATACTTTGCTAGGTATGTATGCTTTGCAATTTTGGTGAAATCGTGCTACTGGTCGTTCTTTGTTGTCTAACTACAAAGGAACTACAAAGGAACAATGTTTGTTCATTGAACAACATTGATTTTGCGGAGTATTAAAGTCATAAGACACCAGGGGGCCGTTTCATTACCCTTCGTACGACTAAAATATTCGTAAAATGAAAAATTATGATAGTCCGTAAATTTCACATTAACAATGTTTTCCATTAAACAATTATTGGATTTACATTTATTGAGCATAGGCTGCCTATGCTCAATAAATGTAAATCCATCAATTGAAATTTCCCGATGATCCTAAATGCACTTACGAACATTTTAATCGTCCGAAGTTTGGGCCCCAGAGTAATACATATGTAAATGAGACCACTTTAGAAATCGTGTAATCAGTCTGTGAACGTATGACCAAACTGATCCGAATCGGTGTATTATGATCTGCTTATTCAACAATAAAATCTAACATTTGTATATATTTAATATAATATTTATGATTTCAGAAGCCTCGTTTCTGAGTAAACTTGTGTTCGGCACGACAACCAGAATAACCAGAACATCTTACGCTGAAACTACGTAGATTCTGTTCTTGTTTTCTTTCTCACGAAGTCGGGAACACAACTCAAATCATTGTATGGTGGTGTGCTTATTCAATAATAACATCGAACATTTGTATTTATTTAATATGATACTTATCAAACTCGTTGACTGATTTCAAAAGAAAAACTTTCCAATGAAATCAGTAAAAGTGTTTGATCAGTATAATATTAAAATATCACTAACAATATAACGTACGTCTATGCAACATCTTTCAGGATGTACACAAGGAAAAAGACACTACGACTAGTATTTCACCTAACAAACCACGTCCATACCCGAAGAACACTAAAAACGAAAACCTAAAGTTTTACAGAGGCGAGATTTCGTCACACAAACGGCCTGGTACGCCATTTTGTGCACTCCTTCCAATGCCACCGAATATACGTATATAATACATTTATGACAATGCAAGCAATACATTCGTCGTACATGTCCACACTTATATCAGGGGCGATAACCGTGTTTCATTATAAATGGTAACGGACATCACTATTTATTCTCTGTATTTAATTGTCCAATCATAATTTTGTTCAGGTGAATTAAAACATATACTGTAAATAAAATAATTAAAATACATACTGCCTCATTATACCCCCGGCATACGAAGTTTGTCGAGGGGTATATAAGTAGTTTTCATAATTCCGTCCGTACTTCCGTCCGTTTGTCCGTCAAGTTAACGTTTGTGGGTACCCATTATCTCTGTAACGGTAAGTCCGATTGACCTCAAACTTCACAAACTTCCTTATCATCATCCATATTTTCATTCAATATCACACTCTAGCGGCCTTCATGTCAAGGTCAACTTACTTAGAAAGATTAGCGTTAATGTTTTCGGGTACCCATTATCTATGCAACGGTAAGTCGGATTGACGTGAAACTTCATATAATTCCTTATCATCCATGTTTTTATTCCATACCACATCCATGCGGCCTTCATGTCCAAGGTCAAGGTCAAATTAATTTGCGTCCGTAAGATTTGCGTTAAAGTTGTTGGGTACCCACATTATCTCTGCAACGGTAAGTCGGGTTGATGTCAACCTTCAACTAGTTCCTTATCATCATCCATATTTTCATTTATACCACACCCAAGCGGCCTTCATGTCCAAGGTCACGGTCAAATTACTTAAAAATGTTCACCCGTAAGAATTGCGTTACAGCTTTCGGTTACCCATTATCTCTGCAATTGACTTCAAACCTCATATAATTTCTTGTCATCATACATACTTTTTATTCCATACCACGCCCATGCGGCCTTCGTGTCCAGTGTCAATGTCAAATTACTTTGCGTTAATGTTTTAAGTATTTACAATAAATTTGTATTTGCCGGTCCAGGCGGCGGCCGGGTGTATAGGTGAGCCCCTGCTCACTTTCTCTAGTTTGCATATGAAAATAGCCTGATACCACCGCGACTCACTGTCAGTAAAATAAATATTACTAAATGATTATATCTGTATAGGGGGCACTATTAATTTTTAGAACTGGTGGAATAGTGACACCATTATTTTTAGAACTGGTGGAATAGTTACGCAATTATACATTCATTTAATTCCTATAACGAACATTTTGTGCCTACTGAGTGAGCATGTACCTTTAAGGAAGCCCGTTTTCATACCATGATCTAGTTTTCGCTGTTGCAGGGGGGTAAGACGGTCGATGAGATGTTGAAATTGAAGGGAAATTACACGGAGCTAGAGAGGAACCACAGCTACATACAATGGTATGATACTGGCCCTTCATTTCATTGTAAGGTCGGCCCTCCGTATACATACAATGGTATGATACTGGCCCATCATTTCATTGTAAGGTCGGACCTCCGTATACATACAATGTTATTATACCTGGCCCTTCAATATAAGGTAGGACCCCCGTATACATACAATGGTATGTTACTGACCATTCATTGTAAGGTTGGACCGCCGTATACATATAATGGTATTATACTGACCCTTCATTGTAAGAACGGACCTCCGTATACATACAATGGTATGATACGGCCCTTCATTGTAAGGTCAGACCTCCGTATGCATACAATGATATGATATTGGCCATTCATTGTAAGGTCGGACCTCCGTATACATACAATGGTATGATACTGGCCCTCCATTGTAAGGTCGACCTTCGTATACATAACAATGGTATGACATTGGGGCCCGTCTTTCACTAAACTTCGTACGACTAAAATGTTCGTAAGTGCAGCTTTAGGATCGTCTGGAAATTTAAATTGATGAATTTGCATTCATAGAGCATAGGCTGCATGCTCAATAAATGCAAATCCAATAATTGTTCACAAGGACAAATTGTTAATGTGAATGTTACAGACTATCATAAGTTTGCACTTACGAATATTTTTGTTGTACGAAGTTTGGTGAAAGGGCCCCCGGGCCTTTCATTGTACGAAATCGAATGTTGACGAAATATTCAGACCTACTAGGAATATATTCCGCAGTGGTTATGAAATTCCCGTCAACTTTAATGTACAAGGGCCCGTTTCACAAAACTTCGTAGGACTAAAATGTTCGTAAGTGCAAATTTAGGATAGTCTGGAAATTTAAATTGATGGATTTACATTTATTCAGCATATGCTGCATATGCATTTGCTCAACGGTACAACATGGTTTGACAGCACTTTAGAATGATTCCAGTGCTGTCAAAGCATGCTATTGATGAGAAAAATGGAAAATAGAACATAAAGCTCAGATGACAACATTTAATTTCAGGTTGTTCCCGATACCGGAGGGTAGTGGCATGAACCCAAACGCTCAGGCGCTACAGAAACACGAGGCAGAGGTAACGTGGTGGTGTGGTGTAGGGGTGGGGGCGGGGTGTAGGGGTCAATTGTCATCTCTCCCATTTATCCGCATGCGCATAACTACTGATTGTCGGATTCAATGATGTCAGTAAATGTATGACTGTATTTGGACAAACATGTTCAATGTGGAATTTGGGACCACTGTAGACACAGACCAGCGCGAGCATCCGCATAGTCTTATTAGGCCTGCGCTGTTCACTATTCAGCCTGGGAAACGTTCAACATGTTTCTAGTTTACAGCATAGATCTTATTTTTAGATCCTATTGTTTAATTCCTGCAGAACCAGTACACACTGGCTGCATGTCATGTACAAATATGTCCCACAGCATCCATATGAATAGTGAAAGTAGGAGAGACTGGCCTTATTGGATGGGATTCGGTTAAATTATATAGTAAAACCATTTGGTGTGGTCTAACCTCTGTGTGACCCAGTTCCCCAAGCCAAATTTGAGTTGTCTCCCTTATTCTAATAGGTTCAGTTTAATATCAGGTTATAAAGCCGAAATCCGATATATTATATATCCCTGAGCTGAAATATCCTACATAACCGAAGGGGGTCAGCAGAAGAAGGGAACTAAGTCCTTAAGATCATTATCCTTCAGGACTTAACCCACATTCTTCCACTGACCCCTTCAATAGCGTAAATGTTGCGACAACGTAAGTCAGTGTTTATATCTCACTTCTAACCATATGGCCGACCCGGTTTGTAGATCTACCAATAGGTGATTCTAGCGTGTCCTGGTTGGTCAATTATTGATTATATATAAATGAAACACCTTTCCAAACAAATGTACACAACGATCCAAATGCGCCCGGGTCTGAAGATTATATAATTTATATTAATCTAAATTACATAATCTTCAGACCGGGGCGCATTTGAATTGTTTTGAACATTGTTTAGAAAGGTGTTTCATGTATATACAAACAATAATTGACCATCCAAGACACGCTAGAATCACCTGTGGTTATAAACACTGGTCCTGCACTCCGCACCGGCGTAAACTGTTTCCCGTCGACAAATGCACCGGTATTGACAAGATGCTACTAACCTCTACTTAGAGATATCACATACACGCAATTTTCGTCTAGTAACCGGCACATTCTCTTGCAATAATTTGACTTTCTGCGCATATATGATATATATATCATAAGTGACTGTGACTGGAGAAATGGGGCTTATGCATCCGCACAGTCTGTCAGGATCTGCGCGCTGTTCGTCATTCCATCAATGGAACGCCTGTCATGCTTTCAGAAATAAGCAATATATCTCGTTACCAGGCTGCTGGTTAGAGCTACACTAGTCACAAATCGGATGATCCCCGTATCTCCAGTCACGGCCACATATCAATGTGTCCACAGGCTATCATGCTGGACAAAGACCTGTCGGACAAAGTACTCGAGGCTTACAGCATGATGCTCGACTTCTACGGCTGGAAACTCGTGTGTACGACCACGGGGCAGATCGACCGCTCAACTAGATGGCCTGAACGATACAAACATCTAAACACGTGCGTATACATACGAGTAAAGCATGTGCTAATACGTGGGTGGTTGGTCGGGCGAACGTGATGGCGTAACTCAACGGTAGGGGTTCCTCCTTATAGGAATCACGATTTGCCTGGTTGGCCCTCAGATACGTTTTTTATCTTTGGATCATTCGTTACCTGGGAGTTGAATTGGGTTATTGTCTATTATAAAAGTAATACGATTATTGCTGATCCTACTGCCTTTGGGAGGGGGCCAAGTGATTCTGGTGTGGCGAGGACCTGACATCAGATCAGGCTTATTCTGAGTTCAGAGCTGAATATATAGTTTTTGTCGAGCCCGCTTGCGGAAAGCGAGACATAGTGATCACAATGACGTCTGGGTGTCCGTGCGTGCGTGCGTGCGTGCGTGCGTGCGTCCTCCGTCCAAGTCCGTCCGTCCGTCCGGTCCGTCCGTCCGTCCGTCCGTCCGTCCGTCCGAAATCTGCGTTAAAATGTTTAAATACAATGTACCTTATATCTCTGCAGTCCTAAGTCACATTGACTTGAAACTTCATATGCTTATTAGTTATCATCCAGATATTCATGCTGTGTCCCACTCATGCGGCCCCTGTGCCAAATGTCAAGGTCAAATGACTTACAAGTTTGCGTTCCGAAATCTGCGTTAAAGTTTTTATATACCTTATATCTCTGCAGTCCTAAGTCACATTGACTTGAAACTTCATATGCGTATTACTCATCATCCATATATTCATTCTGTGTCCCACTCATGCGGCCCCTGTGCCCCTATGTCAAGGTCAAATGACTTAGAAGTTTGCGTTAAAGTTTCTGTCAAAATTTGAAAGTTTTCACATGCCTACTATCTCCGGAACCGTAAGTCAGATTTGCTGATACATGTACCATCATATGCCTCGCCGAAATAAAACGAGCAGTCCCTAACCATATAGTGAGGCAAAATAAATCCAATAGTATCATTAATTAATAGATAGTCACTCACTTAGTGCGGACATATGCGGAGCCCCACAGGATGTAGCATTTCTTTTTATACGACCATTTTTAAAAAAACGGTACGTATTATGTTTTACCGCCGGGCGGGCGGGCGGGCGGCTGACAGAAAAAGTGCATAGTTCGTGTACACAACTCCTCCGAAACCGTTCAGTCGATCTATCTGAAACTATACACACGTCTTCTACACATTGAAGATGTGCACCTTTGTGTTTTTATGCTGAAAAATATTTTTTAACAAAAATATCACGTTTTTGACTTAGCCATTTTTTTTTCATCTATACAATTCTATATAGGGTACAGAGTTTGTGTACATAACTCCTTCGAAACCGTTCAGTCGATCAATCTGAAACTATACACACGTCTTCTACACATATTGAAGATATGCACCTTGGTGTTTTTATGCCGAAAAAATAGTTTCTAACAAAAATATCACCTTTCAAACTTAGCCATTTTTTTTATACATGTGTGTATCCAATTCTATATCATTTCTACTTTACACATCTCTGCCTAAATTAGTATAAATGTTTAGCACAACGAGATGAAGAAATAATGCTATAGAGTTTCAAATTCTCATTAATGTTTCTTGCCTTGGTGGTGTTAGCTTCACATTTCTGCATCTTCGCTGTCTGGCCCATATTCGACGGGCGTATTTTGTGACTTACGGCACTCTTGTTTTTAATTCCTTCCCACGAAATAACAATTCCTTCCCACGAAATAACAATTCGTTCCCTCAATTTAACAATTCGTTCTCACGAATTAACAATTCGTTCCCACGAATTAATTATTCGTTCCCTCAATTTAACAAATAGTTCTCCCGAATTAACAATTCGTTCCCACGAATTAACAATTCGTTCTCTCACTTTAACAATACGAAATAACACCGTGGGAACAAATTGTTAATTCGAGGGAACGAATTGTTAAATTGAGGGAACGAATTGTCATTTCGTAGTAACGAATTGTTAATTCGAGGGTTTGTTCACGGCATTCTAAGCGTTAATACACATTTTCCATTGGAAATGATTCTAAAATGCTGTCAAACCATGTTTTTTATTGAGAAAAAAAGGTAACATATTAAGCAACAGCAGACGGCACTTTTTGTTTCCAGCATTCTAAGGGTTAGTACACATTTTATTTGTCTGTGCAGGTCCGTACACAACCGTCTACGAATCAATCGCATTGTGAAATCCCTGGGCCATCTGGGTTTCAAACGTCTGCAAGTTCCGCTGGTGAAGTTTATAACTCAGTGAGGCTATTTACACCAAGAGTTACATGCACTTGACGGTGGTAGTCTTCCACACTGGATAGACGCTGTTTCGGAGGACGGGGGCAAGGAATATCTGTGGCAATATTATTATGACTTGAAACAATATGTTTCCTCCGTCCCGCGCGAACCTGTACCAAAAACCGGAAGAGGAGGATTGTTCGGAGACCGGAAGTAGCGTAGATGGAGCACCTGCAGCAAGCAGTGGAAGTGTTGGGACCGCTAAACCATTTTAGTAATGATTTCGTAGTCTAATACAGTGGGGTAGCCAGGTTCTTATCAAAGGGGTGTGTGGATTGTGGATCGTGTTTGGAAATGGATCAAGAAGCATCCTTCCAATTATAGTTACGGGCAGTAACTTTACAAAGCTCGCGTACCGGACGGTACGGATCTTTGCAAAGTTACTGCCGCAACAACCTCTCCCAAAATAAATAATTGACTTCTGCGTTCAATTTCCTCGATTATAGCCGGAAAATGTAAAAATAAACATCTGACCAAATTTTAGGGGATACGTCGTCCTCTCTGTAACCCCTGGCTACGCCAATGTAATGCGACTGCATTTGGCCACCACCTGACAAAAGCGAACTTACACCATCCGTAGCAATTGAATGGGTTTAACATAATATTTATGTCTCTCCCATATATGGGGAGACATATTGTTTTTGGCATGGTTGTCCGTCTGTCCGTCCGTCACAAAATTTGTGTCTCGTATTTCTTTAAAAGTATTTGAATTGGAGTCACGACATTTTACAGGAATATTTGTCATCATGTGAAGTTGTATTAGATGCAGATTCATCCAGTATTCGCAGAGTTATGGCACTTGACTTAGTGAACAGTGGCGATTTTCAACTTGTGTCGCAGATAACTGAAACATTATTTGAGCTACAGTCATGAAACATATAGGAATGTTTATCAACGTGTAGAGTCGTGCATCTGGTGATTTTGATGCGGATTCATGGAGTATGGGCGGAGTTATGGCCTTTGACTTACTTAGTGAAAATTTCTGATTTTTAACTTGTGTCTCCGGTAACTCAAAACGTATTTGAGTTACAGGCATGAAACTATATAGGAATGTTAATCAGCATGTGTAGTTGTGAGTTGGGGTTTTGTTTGCGGAATTGTCAAGTAAGGATGGAGTTATGACCCCTGACTTAGAGAAAATTGGCAACTGTGTCGGTATCACAAAGTGTTTGAGTTAGAGATGCGAAATTGTACAGGAATGTTTGTCACTATGTGCAGTTGTGCATCTGAGGTTTTTGATGCGGATGCATGAAGTATTGGCAGAGTTATGGCCCTTGAAAAGTGAAAATTGCACGTGGTGTCTCTTTTTATTTTATTATCTCCCAATATACAGCTAACTTACGCAGAAAAACAAGGTAGCTACATATATGATGTTCTTGCCTTAAATTCTAATTTTCCAAGTCCCGATAACATGCAGTGTTGGTGTCTGAAAAACAACTCGCTAGTTCACATTCACACTCTCTAGTCTCAGATTACAATTTTGCTCACGGGAATATGACTTACTTCAGTGAATGGCGAACAGCATGCGCTCAGTTTATCTGGGCGTAGACTGCTCGCTATCGTGGTCGGGTACCTTTTTGCAACCGGGCACCTATTTACGAACTTTACATTTCCCCCACACAGCCCTGTCCACAATAGACATTCAGTTAAAGTTTATGGATTATAAGGTACAGTGCAACCTCTCTACAACAGCCACCCATGGGAAGACGCAAAACTGGCTGTTGTAGAGAGGTGGCTGTTGTAGGGAGGTTAACGCTGAATTAAATTTTGTCGTCTGCTGTTTATTTATTTTCTTCGATAATTCTCATCAAATACATGTTTTGACAGCGTTTTAGAATCATTTCCAATGGAGATGATTCTAAAGAGCTGTCAAAACATGTTTTTATGAGAAAGAAAGGCAAAGAAACAGCAAACGACACACTTGTTTTGCATTTGTAACAACATCCCGTATCATTCTACAGAAAGCCCATGGTGCCCACAAATCCCAAAGGTCAAGGTCGCTGACTTAGAAATTTCCGTGTTTGGAAAATTTAGCGCTCAGATTATGCTTTAATATTCCATACATGCATTTGTAACAACATCCCGCATCATTCTACAGAAAGCGCATGGTGCCCGCAAACCCCAAAGGTCAAGGTCGCTGACTTAGAAATGTTCGTGTTTGGAAAATTTAACGCTCAGTTTATGCTTTAATATGCCATACATGCATTTGTAACAACATCCCGCATCATTCTACAGAAAGCCCATGATGCTCACTAACCCCAAGGTTATTACAAGCTCCTTATGTACTATCAAACTGGGCTAGGCGGGATATTTTGCTCCGCGGAGCTCTTGTCTTTATGTGGTAGTTATACCATACCCCCCCCTCCCCTCCGCAACGAAGTTGTGGGGGGTATGCTGGAGTCAGCTTGTCCGTCCGTCCGTCCGTGTTTCCGTGTTTCCGTGTTTCCGCGTGTTTCCGTGTTTCCGTGTTTCCGTCCGTCACAAAACTTAACAATTGTAAATTTCCTTTTAACTTCTCTTTACTTTGCGGAAATCTGTAATATTTTACCCACCCCTTCTCTGACACTCATACATCATTCTGCAACAAACCTACGACCCCCATTTATGCCAGGGGTCAAGGTCACGGACTTAGAATGTCTAGTTTGCTTTTTTCAACTGGAACCACCATCGCACTCTCCAATTGTGCTGACATAGTCTTTTATCTGAAAATGATAGTATGCGAGCTGGAATTCATTCTAGGTCAGGGCTGACGCGGGGGGGGGGGGGGAAGGGGTATTCCGTAAGCCCCCGCTTACTGACAAATCTAGTTGAATTGGGTTATTGCCCATTATAAAAGCAGTAAGAGTATTACTGATCCTATTGCTTTTGGGAGTGATTCTGGTGTGGCGAGGACCTGGCATCAGATCAGGATTATTCTGATTTCAGGGCTGAATATATAATGCGTTAAAGTTTGTTTTTGTCGCGCCTGCTTTAGCAGAGGCACGACTGTAGTCGGCGCTTTTTCCGTCGTCGTCGTCGTCCGCGTCGTCCGGTTTTTTTGTAAGGCAAATGCGTTAAAGTTATTGTTTTTTCACAATATTTCTTTAAAACCCCTTGCCTGCCAGACATTGATAATATTTCACATCAATGTTTGTCATGGGATGATGCTTCATTACGCACACCCCCACATCCAAATTGTGAAGGTCAAGGTCATTTATTTCCTTGCAATGTTCACCGGTTTTGTAACAGAAATGCGTTAAAGTTATTGTTTTTTCACAATATCTCTTTAACCCCTTGCCAGACATTGATAATATTTCACATCAATGTTTGTCTAGGGATGATGCTTCATTACGCACACACCCACATCCAAATTATCAAGGTCAAGGTCATTTATTTATTGTAATGTTCACCGGTTTTGTAACAGAAATACGTTAAAGGTATTGTTTTTTCACATATCTCTTTAACCCCTTGCCAGACTTTGATAATATTTCACATCAATGTTTGTCTAGGGATGATGCTTCATTACGCACACACACCCATCATCCAAATTATCAAGGTCAAGGTCATTTATTTACTTGTAATGTTCACCGGTTTTGTAACAGAAATACGTTTAAAGGTATTGTTTTTTTTTCACATATCTCTTTAAACAACCCCTTGCCAGACTTTGATAATATTTCACATCAATGTTCGTCTAGGGATGATGCTTCATTACGCACACCGCCACATCCAAATGATCAAGGTCAAGGTCATTTATTTACTTGTAATGTTCACCGGTTTTGTAACAGAAATGCGTTTAAAGTTATTGTTTTTTTTTTTCACAATATCTCTTTAACCCCCTTGCCAGACTTTGATAATATTTCACATCAAAGTTTTTTTGTCTAGGAATGATGCTTCATTACGCATGCCCCCACATCCAAATTTTGAAGGTCAAGGTCATTTATTTACTTGTAATGTTCACCGGATTTGTAACAGAAATGCGTTAAAGTTATTGTTTTTCACAATCTCTCTTTAACCCCTTTCCAAACATTGATAATATTCACATCAATGTTTGTCTACGGATAAATGCTTCATTATGCACACCCCCACATCCAAATTCTGAAGGTCAATGTAATTTATTTACATTGTAAATGTTCACGGTCAAATACCTCGGCAGGCGCGACACACCGCTTCCGTGGCGGAATTCTTGTTTATAATAGTTGACAACAAATGTGTGTCTAAGGATGGTGCTTTGCTTTACTATGACCATTGTCTGAACCTTCCAAGTGGGTGGCAGTGGGAGTACGCGATGGGTATTTTAACGATCGGGTTCATCCTTACCGGAATTCTGACTGAGACCTGGTTTGGCCCTCACATATGTTCTTTGGCATGTTTTTATGTGACCGTTGAATCTGGTTTATACTCATGTGAGTATACGATTAATCGTAATTCTATTTTAGGGGAAGGGGAACCACGTGACTTTGGTGTGGTATGGACCTGGCACCAGGTCAGGTTATTCGAATTTCAGGGCTGAATATATCGTTTCTCGATGTAAATATTCCGTTCTTATTTTGGGATTCCCCCCCCCCCCCAATGCAGCAGGTTAAAACGGGATCGAACCCGTTTGCCCTCCCGGCCTTACATGACCTTAGCTGTTGATAGGCCGCTAAACACCAATAAACAAACAAACTGACCTTCCAAGGTCAGGGTCACTGAGGTTATGTTCACTATGTGTTTAAGGCAAATGCTTAAAGTTAAAGTTATTAATATTATTATCAAGGCTGCCAGCGAGGGGATTAGCTTAGTGATAACGATAACCCCTTGTTCGTTCGTGCTTCTGAAAAAAAAAACAAGAACACAATCTACTTAGTTTTAATATGTCTATGGCTATTTTGGCTGTGATAAGTTAATACATTCAGTATAATAAGTATGCATACTTTTAATCATCAACTATATGTAGTCGTTAGGTCTATATGAAAGAATGCATTTCGGGAAAAATAAATTATTACTCCCTGAAAGTATCTTTTGCTAGGTATGTATGCTTTGCAATTTTGGTGAAATCGTGCTACTGGTCGTTCTTTGTTGTCTAACTACAAAGGAACTACAAAGGAACAATGTTTGTTCATTGAACAACATTGATTTTTGCGGAGTATTAAAGTCATAAGAACACCAGGGGGCCGTTTCATTACACTTCGTACGACTAAAATGTTCGTAAAAATGAAAAATTATGATAGTCCGTAAATTTCCACATTAACAATGTTTTCCCATTAAACAATTATTGAATTTACATTTATTGAGCATAGGCTGCCTATGCTCAATAAATGTAAATCCATCAATTGAAATTTCCCGATGATCCTAAATGCACTTACGAACATTTTAATCGTCCGAAGTTTGGGCCCCAGAGTAATACATATGTAAATGAGACCACTTTATAAATCGTGTAATCAGTCTGTGAACGTAGACCAAACTGATCCGAATCGGTGTATCATGGTCTGCTTATTATTCAACAATAAAATCTAAACATTTGTATATTTATATAATATTTATGATTTCAGAAGCCTCGTTTCTGAGTAAACTTGTATTCGGCACGACCACAAGAATAACCAGAACATCTTAGCTGAAACTACGTAGATTCTGTTCTTGTTTTCTTTCTCACGAAGTATGGAACACAACTCAAATCATTGTATGGTGGTGTGCTTATTCAATAATAACATCGAACATTTGTATTTATTTAATATGATACTTATCAAACTCGTTGATTTCAAAAGAAACACTTTCCAATGAAATCAGTAAAAGTGTTTGATCAGTATAATATTAAAATATCACTAACAAATATATAACGTCTCTATGCAACATCTTTCAGGATGTACACAAGGAAAAAGACACTACGACTAGTATTCCACCTAACAAACCACGTCCATACCCGAAGAACACTAAAAACGAAAACCTAAAGTTTTACCGAGGCGAGATTTCGTCACACAAACGGCCTGGTATGTCATTTTCTGCACTCCTTCCAATGCCACCGAATATACGTATATAATACATTTATGACAATGCAAGCAATACATTCGTCGTACATGTCCACACTTATATCAGGGGCGATAACCGTGTTTCATTATAAATGGTAACGGACATTACTATTTATTCTCTGTATTTAATTGTCCAATCATAATTTTTTTCAGGTGAATTAAAACATATGGTGTAAATAAAATAATTAAAACATATACTGCCTCATTATACCCCCGGCATACGAAGTTTGTCGAGGGGTATATAAGTAGTTTTCATAATTCCGTCCGTACTTCCGTCCGTTTGTCCGTCAAGTTAACGTTTGTGGGTACCCATTATCTCTGTACCGGTAAGTCCGATTGACCTCAAACTTCACAAACTTCCTTATCATCATCCATATTTTCATTCCATATCACACTCTAGCGGCCTTCATGTCAAGGTCAACTTACTTAGAAAGATTAGCGTTAATGTTTTCGGGTACCCATTATCTATGCAACTGTAAGTCGGATTGACGTGAAACTTCATATAATTCCTTATCATCCATGTTTTTATTCCATACCACATCCATGCGGCCTTCATGACCAAGGTCAAGGTCAAATTAATTTGCGTCCATAAGATTTTCGTTAAAGTTGTTGGGTACCCACATTATCTCTGCAACGGTAAGTCGGGTTGATGTCAACCTTCAACTAGTTCCTTATCATCATCCATATTTTCATTTATACCACACCCAAGCGGCCTTCATGTCCAAGGTCACGGTCAAATTACTTAAAAATGTTCACCCGTAAGAATTGCGTTACAGCTTTCGGTTACCCATTATCTCTGCAATTGACTTCAAACCTCATATAATTTCTTATCATCATCCATACTTTTTATTCCATACCACGCCCGTGCGGCCTTCGTGTCCAGTGACAATGTCAAATTACTTTGCGTTAATGTTTTAAATATTTACAATCAATTTTTATTTGCCGGTCCAGGCGGCGGCCGGGTGTATAGGTGAGCCCCTGCTCACTTTCTCTAGTTTGCATATGAAAATAGCCTGATACCACCGCGACTCACTGTCAGTAAAATAAATATTACTAAATGATTATATCTGTATAGGGGGCACTATTAATTTTTAGAACTGGTGGAATAGTGACACCATTATTTTTAGAACTGGTGGAATAGTTACGCAATTATACATTCATTTAATTCCTATAACGAACATTTTGTGCCTACTGAGTGAGCATGTACCTTTAAGGAAGCCCGTTTTCATACCATGATCTAGTTTTCGCTGTTGCAGGGGGTAAGACAGTCGATGAGATGTTGAAATTGAAGGGAAATTACACGGAGCTAGAGAGGAACCACAGCTACATACAATGGTATGATACTGGCCCTTCATTTCATTGTAAGGTCGGCCCTCCGTATACATACAATGGTATGATACTGGCCCTTCATTGAAAGGTCGGACCTCCGTATACATACAATGGTATGATACTGGCCCATCATTTCATTGTAAGGTCGGATCTCCGTATACATACAATGTTATTATACCTGGCCCTTCAATGTAAGGTAGGACCCCCGTATACATACAATGGTATGTTACTGACCATTCATTGTAAGGTTGGACCTCCGTATACATATAATGGTATTATACTGACCCTTCATTGTAAGGACGGACCTCCGTATACATACAATGGTATGATACGGCCCTTCATTGTAAGGTCAGACCTCCGTATACATACAATGATATGATATTGGCCATTCATTGTAAGGTCGGACCTCCGTATACATACAATGGTATGATACTGGCCCTCCATTGTAAGGTCGGACCTTCGTATACATACAATGGTATGACATTGGGGCCCGTTTCACTAAACTTCGTACGACTAAAATGTTCGTAAGTGCAGCTTTAGGATCGTCTGGAAATTTCAATTGATGAATTTGCATTCATAGAGCATAGGCTGCATGCTCAATAAATGCAAATCCAATAATTGTTCACAAGGAAAAATTGTTAATGTGAATGTTACAGACTATCATAAGTTTGCACTTACGAATATTTTTGTCATACGAAGTTTAGTGAGACGGCCCCCGGGCCTTTCATTGTACGAAATCGAATATTGACGAAATATTCAGACCTCCTAGGAATATATTCCGCAGTGGTTATGAAATTCCCGTCAACATTAAAGTACAAGGGGCCCGTTTCACAAAACGTCGTAGGACTAAAATGTTCGTAAGTGCAAATTTAGGATAGTCTGGAAATTTAAATTGATGGATTTACATTTATTGAGCATAGGCTGCATATGCATTTGCTCAACGGTACAACATGCTTTGACAGCACTTTAGAATGATTCCAGTGATGTCAAAGCATGCTATTGATGAGAAAAATGGAAAATAGAACATAAAGCTCAGATGACAACATTTAATTCCAGGTTGTTCCCGATACCGGAGGGTAGTGGCATGAACCCAAACGCTCAGGCGCTACAGAAACACGAGGCAGAGGTAACGTGGTGGGGTGGGGGAGGGATGGGGGCGCGGTGTATGGGTCAATTGTCATCTCTCCCATTTACCCACATGTGCATAACTACTGATTGTCGGGTTCAATGATTGTCAGTAAATATATGACAGTATTTGGACAAACATGTTCAATATGGAATTTGGGACCACTGTAGACACAGACCAACGCGAGCATCCGCATAGTCTTATTAGGCCTGCACTGTTCACTATTCAGCCTGGGAAACGTTCGACATGTTTCTAGTTAACAGCATAGATCTTATTTTTAGATCATATTGTTTAATTCCTGTAGAACCAGTACAGACTGGCTGCATGTCATGTACAAATATGTCCCACAGCATCCATATGAATAGTGAAAGTAGGAGAGACTGGCCTTATTGGATGGGATTCGGTTAAATTATATAGTAAAACCATTTGGTGTGGTCTAACCTCTGTGTGACCCAGTTTCCTAAGCCAAATTTGAGTTGTCTTCCTTATTCTAATAGGTTAAGTTTAATATCAGGTTATAAAGCCGAAATCCGGTATATTATATATCCCTGAGCTGAAATATCCTACATAACCGAAGGGGGTCAGCAGAAGAAGGGAACTAAGGCATTAAGGTCCTTATCCTTCAGGAGTTAACCCACCTTCTTCCACTGACCCCTTCAATAGCGTAAATGTTGCGACAACGTAAGTCAGTGTTTATAATATCTCACTTCTAACCATATGGCCGACGACCCGGTTTGTAGATCTACCAATAGGTGATTCTAGCGTGTCCTGGTTGGTCAATTATTGATTATATATAAATGAAACACCTTTCTAAACAAATGTGCACAACGATCCAAATGCGCCCGGGTCTGAAGATTATATAATTTATATTAATCTAAATTACATAATCTTCAGACCCGGGCGCATTTGAATTGTTTTGAACATTGTTTAGAAAGGTGTTTCATGTATATATACAAACAATAATTGACCATCCAAGACACGCTAGAATCACCTGTGGTTAGAAACATTGGTCCTGCACTCCGCACCGGCGTAAACTGTTTCCCGTCGACAAATGCACCGGTATTGACAAGATGCTACTAACCTCTACATAGAGATATCACATACACGCAATTTTCGTCTAGTAACCGGCGCATTCTCTTGCAATAATTTGACTTTCTGCGCATATATGATATATAAATCATAAGTGTCTGTGACTGG
Source organism: Conchocele bisecta (assembly GCA_029237695.1). Taxonomy (NCBI): domain Eukaryota; kingdom Metazoa; phylum Mollusca; class Bivalvia; order Lucinida; family Thyasiridae; genus Conchocele; species Conchocele bisecta. The sequence goes on from CM055273.1 coordinate 71,870,916, forward strand.
AGAAATGGGGCTTATGCATCCGCACGGTCTGTCAGGATCTGCGCGCTGTTCGTCATTCCATCAATGGAACGCCTGTCGTGCCTTCAGAAATAAACAATATATCTCGTTACCAGGCTGCTGGTTAGAGCTACACTGGTCACAAATCGAATGAGCCCCGTTTCTCCAGTCACGGCCACATATCAATGTGTCCACAGGCTATCATGCTGGACAAAGCCCTGTCGGACAAAGTACTCGAGGCTTACAGCATGATGCTCGACTTCTACGGCTGGAAACTCGTGTGTACGACCACGGGGCAGATCGACCGCTCAACTAGATGGCCTGAACGATACAAAAATCTAAACAAGTGCGTATACATACTAGTAAAGCATGTGCTAATACGTGGGTGGTTGGTCGGGCGAACGTGATGGCGTAACTCAACGGTAGGGGTTCCTCCTTATAGGAATCACGATTTGCCTGGTTTGGCCCTCAGATACGTTTTTATATTTGGCTCATTCGTTGCCTGGGAGTTGAATTGGGTTATTGTCTATTATAAAAGTAGTAAGATTATTGCTGATCCTACTGCTTTTGGGATGGGGCCAAGTGATTCTGGTGTGGCGAGGACCTGACATCAGATCAGGATTATTCTGAGTTCAGAGCTGAATATATAGTTTTTGTCGAGCCCGCTTGCGGAAAGCGAGACATAGTGATCACAATGATGTCTGGGTGTCTGTACGTGCGTCCGTGCGTGCGTCTGTCCGTGCGTTCGTGCGTGCGTCCGTCCGTCCGTCCGTCCTTCCGAAATCTGCGTTAAAGTTTTTAAATACAATGTACCTTATATCTCTGCAGTCCTAAGTCACATTGACTTGAAACTTAATATGGTTATTAGTTATCATCCATATATTCATGTTGTATCCCACTCATGCGGCCCCTTTGCCCAATGTCAAGGTCAAATGACATAGAAGTTTGCGTTCGGAAAGCTGCGTTAAAGTTTTTATATACCTTATATCTCTGCAGTCCTAAGTCACATTGACTTGAAACTTCATATGCGTATTACTCATCATCCATATATTCATTCTGTGTCCCACTCATGCGGCGCCTGTGCCCCTATGTCAAGGTCAAATGACTTAGAAGTTTGCGTTAAAGTTTCTGTCAAAATTTGAAAGTTTTCACATGCCTACTGTCTCCGGAACCGTAAGTCAGATTTGCTGATACATGTACCATCATATGCCTCGCCGAAATAAAACGAGCAGTCCCTAGATGTAACCATATAGTGAGGCAAAATAAATCCAAAAGTATCATTAATTAATAAATAGTCACTCACTTAGTGCGGACATATGCGGAGCCCCACAGGATGTAGCATTTCTTTTTATGTGACCGTTTTTAAACAAACGGTACGTATTATGTTTTACCGCCGGGCGGGCGGGCGGCTGACAGAAAAAGTGCATAGTTCGTGTACACAACTCCTCCGAAACCGTTCAGTCGATCAATCTGAAACTATACACACGTCTTCTACACATTGAAGATGTGCACCTTTGTGTTTTTATGCTGAAAACATATTTTTTAACAAAAATATCACGTTTTTGACTTAGCCATTTTTGTCTACATTTTTCTATACAATTCTATATAGGGTACAGAGTTTGTATACACAACTCCTCCGAAATCGTTAAGTCGATCAATCTGAAACTATACACACGTCTTCTACACACATTGAAGATATGCACCTTGGTGTTTTTATGCCGAAAAAATAGATTTTAACAAAAATATCACCTTTTTAACTTAGCCATTTTTTCTACATTTGTGTATCCAATTCTATATCATTTCTACTTTACACATCTCTGCCTAAATTAGTATAAATGTTTAGCACAACGAGATGAAGAAATAATGCTATAGAGTTTCAAATTCTCATTAATGTTTCTTGCCTCGGTGGTGACAGCATCACATTTCTGCATCTTCGCTGTCTGGCCCATATTCGACGGGCGTATTTTGTGATTTACGGCACTCTTGTTTTTAATTCCTTCCCACGAAATAACAATTCGTTTCCACGAAATAACAATTCGTTCCCTCAATTTAACAATTCGTTCTCACTAATTAACAATTCGTTCCCACCAATGAACAATTCGTTCCCTCAATTTAACAAATAGTTCTCCCGAATTAACAATTCGTTCCCACGAGTTAACAATTCGTTCTCTCACTTTAACAATACGAAATAACACCGTGGTAACAAATTGTTAATTCGAGGGAACGAATTGTTAAATTGAGGGAACGAATTGTCATTTCGTGGTAACGAATTGTTAATTCGAGGGTTTGTTCACGGCATTCTAAGCGTTAATACACATTTTCCATTGGAAATGATTCTAAAATGCTGTCAAACCATGTTTTTTATTGAGAAAAAAAGGTAACATATTAAGCAACAGCAGACGGCACTTTTTGTTTCCAGCATTCTAAGGGTTAGTACACATTTTGTTTGTCTGTGCAGGTCCGTACACAACCGTCTACGAATCAGTCGCATTGTGAAATCCCTGGGCCATCTGGGTTTCAAACATCTGCAAGTTCCGCTGGTCAAGTTTATACTCAGTGAGGCTATTTACACCAAGGAGTTACATGCACTTGACGGTGGTAGTCTTCCACACTGGATAGACGCTGTTTCGGAGGACGGAGGCAAGGAATATCTGTGGCAATATTATTATGACTTGAAACAATATGATTCCTCCGTCCCGCGCGAACCTGTACCAAAACCGGAAGAGGAGGATTGTTCGGAGACCGGAAGTAGCGTAGATGGAGCACCTGCAGCAAGCAGTGGAAGTGTTGGGACCGCTAAACATTTAGTATGATTTCGTAGTCTAATACAGTGGGGTAGCCAGGTTCTTATCAAAGGCGTGTGTGGATTGTGGATCGTGTTCGGAAATGGATCAAGAAGCATCCTTCCTTATAGTTACGGGCAGTAACTTTACAAAGCTCGCGTACCGGACGGTACGGGAGCTTTGCAAAGTTACTGCCGCAACAACCTCTCCCAGAAATAAATATTGACTTCTGCGTTCAATTTCCTCGATTATAGCCGGAAAATGTAAAAATAAACATCTGACCAAATTTTAGGGGATACGTCGTCCTCTCTGTAACCCCTGGCTACGCCAATGTGATGCGACTGCATTTGGCCACCACCTGACAAAAGCGAACTTACACCATCTGTAGCAATTGAATGGGTTTAACATAATATTTATGTCTCTCCCATATATGGGGAGACATATTGTTTTTGACATGGTTGTCCGTCTGTCCGTCTGTCCGTCACAAAATTTGTGTCTCGTGTTTCTTCAAAAGTATTTGAGTTGGAGTCACGACATTTTACAGGAATATTTGTCATCATGTGAAGTTGTATTAGATGCAGATTCATCCAGTATTCGCAGAGTTATGGCACTTGACTTAGTGAACAGTGGCGATTTTCAACTTGTGTCGCAGATAACTGAAACACTATTTGAGCTACAGTCATAAAACTTTATAGGAATGTTTATCAACGTGAGAGTTGTGCATCTGGTGATTTTGATGCGGATTCATAGAGTATGGGCGGAGTTATGGCCTTTGACTTACTTAGTGAAAATTGCTTATTTTTAACTTGTGTCGCCGGTAACTCAAAAAGCGTATTTGAGTTACAGGCATGAAACTATATAGGAATGTTAATCAGCATGTGTAGTTTTGAGTTGCGGTTTTGTTTGCGGAATTGTCAAGTAAGGATGGAGTTATGACCCTTGACTTAGAGAAAATTGGCAATTGTGTGGGCATCACAAAGTGTTTGAGTTAGAGTTGCGAAATTGTACAGGAATGTTTGTCACTATGTGCAGTTGTGCACCTGAGGTTTTTGATGCGGATTCATGAAGTATTGGCAGAGTTATGGCCCTTGAGAAGTGAAAATTGCACGTGGTGTCTCTTTTTATTTTATTATCTCCGAATATACAGCTAACTTACTCAGAAAAACAAGGTAGCTACATATATGATGTTCTTGTCTTAAATTCTAATTTTCTAAGTCCCGATAACATGCAGTGTTGGTGTCTGAAAAGCAACCCGCTAGTTCACATTCACACTCTCTAGTCTCAGATTACAATTTTGCTCACGGGAATATGACTTACTATCGCTATCGTGGTCAGGTACCTTTTTGCAACCGGGCACCTATTTACGAACTTTACATTTCCCCCACACTGCCCTGTCCACAATAGACATTGAGTTAAAGTTTATGGATTATAAGGTACAGTGCAACCTCTCTACAACAGCCACCCATGGGAAGACGCAAAAGTGGCTGTTGTAGAGAGGTGGCTGTTGCAGGGAGGTTAACGCTGAATTAAATTGTGTCGTCTGCTGTATATTTATTTTCTTCGATAATTCTCATCAAATATATGTTTTGAGAATCATTTCCAATGGAGATGATTCTAAAGTGCTGTCAAAACATGTTTTGATTGAGAAAGAAGGCAAAGAAACAACAGACGACAATTTTCCTGTTCAGCTGTCTAAGGGTTAGATACAGAGGAAATCTTCCATTTGGGATATAAAATAGCGGCTGTTACAGAGAGGGTGTTGTTGTAGAGAGGTGGCCGTTCGGGAGGTTCGACTGTACAACATGTGCGTGTTTCTAAAGCTAAATATGATTAGAAACATATATTACTAAAATATTTATGTTTCTGGTATGGTATACTATTGGCTAGCTATCAAATTATTTGATTTCCATGATCAGGGGGTCGTTTCACTAAACTTCGTACGACTAAAATGTTCGTATGTGCAGATTGAGAATACATAGTCTGAAAATTTCATTTGATGGATCTACATGCAGCCTATGCTCAATCGATGTAAATCCAACACTTTACAATAACACATTGTTAATGTGAAATCTACAGACACAATTTTGTACTTACGAACATTTTAGTCGTACGAAATTTAGTGAAACGGCTCCCAGGAACACGAGTTATTTTTGTGACAATACACGCAATTACTATCTTGTGCATTTGCATGTACACATCATATTAATTTGCATGAAGTGTGCGTCTAGACCTTGATCGAAGTTAGAATATGCAGTACATCTTATTATATGTGGTTGTGACTGCATACATGGGGCCTATGAGTTTTGTTTCAAGTGTAGATCCGGATCTGTACCGTTAGCGGCGGCGGCGGCGTTGTCAACATTATCACGTTAAGTTTTTGCGTTTAGCTCAGTTTCCAGAAAACTATAACTCCTACGACCTCCATACTTAGTATACATCAACACTGTGGTGTAACCATCTCACACATAGGGAGCCCATGTGACCTTCACCTACTTTTTATGGTTCATTGACCTACTTTTCACATGCATTCAACGTTAAGTTTTTGCGTTTAGCTCTGTTTTTAAAACTTAACCCTCAGGTTAATTCATTGTAACTTCTGTTTCCCTCAATGGAATGCTTTAATATTCCATACATGCATTTGTAACAACATCCCGTATCATACTACTGAAAGCCTATGGTGCCCGCTAACCCCAAAGGTCAAGGTCGCTGACTCAGAAATGTCCGTGTTTGGAAAAGCTAATGCCCAGTTTATGCTATAATATTCCATACATGCATTTGTAACAATATCCCGCATCATTTACAGAAAGCCCATGGTGCCCGCTAACCCAAAGGTCAAGGTCGCTGACTTAGAAATTTCCGTGTTTGGTTTAAACGTTAACGCTCAGTTTAGGCTTTGATATTCCATACATGCATTTGTAGCAACATCCCGCATCATTCTACTGAAAGCCCATGGTGCCTGCTAACCCCAAAGGTCAAGGTCGCTGACTTAGAAATTTCCGTGTTTGGAAACGTTAACGCTCAGTTTAGGCTTTGATATTCCATACATGCATTTGTAACAACATCCCGCATCATTCTACTGAAAGCCCATGGTGCCCGTTAACCCCAAAGGTCAAGGTCGCTGACTTAGAAATTTCCGTGTTTGGAAACGTTAACGCTCAGTTTAGGCTTTGATATTCCATACATGCATTTGTAACAACATCCCGCATCATTCTACTGAAAGCCCATGGTGCCCGCAAACCCCAAAGGTCAAGGTCGATGACATAGAAATTTCCGTGTTTGAAAAATTTAACGCTCAGTTTATGCTTTAATATTCCATACATGCATTCGTAACAACATCCCGCATCATTCTACAGAAAACCCATGATGCCCGCTAACGCCAAAGGTCAAGGTCGCTGACTTAGAAATTTCCGTGTTTGGAAAATTTAACGCTCAGTTTATGCTTTAATATTCCATACATGCATTTGTAACAACATTCCGCATCTTTCTACAGAAAGCCCATGTTGCCCGCTAACCCTAACGGTCAAGGTCACTGACTTAGAGAAATGTTCGTGTTTGGAAAAGTTAACGCTCAGTTTATGCTTTAATATTCCATACATGCATTTGTAACAACATCCGCATCATTCTACAGAAAGCCCATTGTGCCCACAAACCCCAAAGGTCAAGGTCGCTGACTTAGAAATGTCCATGTTTGGAAAATTTAGCGCTCAGTTTATGCTTTAATATTCCATACATGCATTTGTAACAACATTTTGCATTATTCTACAGAAATCCCATGATGCCCGCTAACGCCAAAGGTCAAAGTCACTGACTTAGAGAAATGTTCGTGTTTGGAAAAGTTAACACTCAGTTTATGCTTTAATATTCCATACATGCATTTGTAACAACATCCCGCATCATTCTACAGAAAGCCCATGGTGCCCGCTAACCCCAAAGGTCAAGGTCACTGACTTAGAAATATCCATGTTTGAAAAAGTTAACGCCCAGTTTATTCTTTAATATTCCGCATTATTCTACAAAAAGCTTATGGTGCCCGCTAACCCCAAAGGTCAAGGTCACTGAATTAGACATTTCCGTGTTTGTAAAAGTTAACGCTCAGCTTGTGCTTTAATATTCCATACATGCATTTGTAACAACATCCCGCATCATTCTACAGAAAGCCCATGGTGCCCGCAAACCCGAAAGGTCAAGGTCGCTGTCTTAGAAATGTCCGTGTTTGGAAAAGTTATCGCTCAGTTTATGCTTGAATATTCCATACATGTATTTGTAACAACATCCCGCATCATTCTACAGAAAGCCCATGGTGCCCGCTAACCCCAAAGTTCAAGGTCGCTGACCTAGAAATTTCCGTGTTTGGAAAAGTTAACGCTCAGTTTATGCTTTAATATGCCATACATGCATTTTAGCAACATCCCGCATCATTCTACAGAAAGCCCATGGTGCCCGCTAACCCCAAAGGTCAAGGTCACTGACTTAGAAATTTCCATGTTTGTAAAAGTTAACGCTCAGTTTTTGCTTTAATATTCCATACATGCATTTGTAGCAACATCCCGCATCATTCTACAAAAAGCTTATGGTGCCCGCTAACCCCAAAGGTCAAGGTCACTGAATTAGACATTTCCGTGTTTGAAAAAGTTAACGCTCAGTTTATGCTTTAATATTCCATACATGCATTTGTAACAACATCCCGCATCATTCCACAGAAAGCCCATGGTGCCCGCTAACCCCAAAGTTCAAGGTAGCTGACTTAGAAATGTCCGTGTTTGGAAAAGTTAACGCTCAGTTTATGCTTTAATATGCCATACATGCATTTTTAACAACATCCCGCATCATTCTACAGAAAGCCCATGGTACCCGCTAACCCCAAAGGTCAAGGTCACACAATTAGAAATTTCCGTGTTTGGAAAAGTTAACGCTCAGTTTATGCTTTAATATTCCATGCATGCATTTGTAACAACATCCCGCATCATTTTACAGAAAGCCCATGTTGCTCACTAGCCCCAAGGTTATTACAAGCTCCTTATGTACTATCAATCTGGGCTAGGCGGGACATTTTGCTCCGCGGAGCTCTTGTCTTTATGTGGTAGTTGAATTGGGTTATTACCCATTATAAAAGCAGTAAGAGTATTACTGATCCTATTGCTTTTGGGAGGGGGCCAAGTGATTCTGGTGTGGCGAGGACCTGGCATCAGATCAAGATTATTCTGATTTCAGGGCTGAATATATAATGCGTTAAAGTTTGTTTTTTATAATAGTTGACAACAAATGTGTGTCTAAGGATGGTGCTTTGCTTTACATACGACCATTGTCTGACCTTCCATGTGGGTGGCAGGTGGGAGTACGCGATGGGTAATTTAACGATCGGAGTTCATTCTTACCGGAATTCCGACTGGAGACCTGGTTTGGCCCTCACATATGTCTTTGGCATTTTGTATGTGACCGTTGAATCTGGTTATACCTCTTATGTGAGTATACGATTAATCGTAATTCTATTTTAGGGGAAGGGTCCATGTGACTTTGGTGTGGTATGGACCTGGCACCAGGTCAGGTTTTTATAATTTCAGGGCTGAATATATCGTTTCTCGATGTAAATATTCCGTTCTTATTTTGGGATTTAGCTGTTGATAGGCCGCTAAACACCAATAAAGAAACAAACTGACCTTCCAAGGTCAGGGTCACTGAGGTTATGTTCACTATGTGTTTAAGGCAAATGCGTTAAAGTTAATTATTATTATTATCAAGGCTGCCAGCGAGGGGATTAGCTTAGTGATAACGATACCCTTGTTCGTTTCGTGCTTCGTGAAAAAAAAACAAGAACACTATCTACTTAGTTTTAATATGTTCTATGGCTATTTTGGCTGTGATAATGTAATACATTCAGTATAATAAGTATGCATACTTTTAATCATCAACTATATGCAGTCGTTAGGTCTATATGAAAGAATGCATTTCGGGAAAAATAAATTATTACTCCCTCAAAGTATACTTTGCTAGGTATGTATGCTTTGCAATTTTGGTGAAATCGTGCTACTGGTCGTTATTTGTTGTCTAACTACAAAGGAACTACAAAGGAATAACGTTTGTTCATTGCACAACATTGATTTTGCGGAGTATTAAAGTCATAAGACACCAGGGGGCCGTTTCATTACGACTAAAATGTTTGTAAAATGAAAAATTATGATAGTCCGTAAATTTCACATTAACAATGTTTTCCATTAAACAATTATTGAATTTACATTTATTGAGCATAGGCTGCCTATGCTCAATAAATGTAAATCCATCAATTGAAATTTCCCGATGATCCTAAATGCACATTTTAATCGTCCGAAGTTTGGGGCCCAGAGTAATAGATATGCAAATGAGACCACTTTAGAAATCGTGTAATCAGTATGTGAACGTATGACCAAACTGATCCGAATCGGTGTATGATGGTCTGCTTATTCAACAATAAAATCTAACATTTGTATATATTTAATATGATATTTATGAAAGTCGTTGACTGATTTCAGAAGCCTCGTTTCTGAGTAAACTTATATTCGGCAAGACAACCAGAATAACCAGAACGTCTTACGATGAAACTACGTAGATTCTGTTCTTGTTTTCCTTCTCACGAAGTCGGGAACACAACTCAAATCATTGTATGGTGGTGTGCTTATTCAATAATAACATCGAACATTTGTATTTATTTAATATGATACTTATCAAACTCGTTGACTGATTTCAAAAGAAAAACTTTCCAATGAAATCAGTAAAAGTATTTGATCAGTATAATATTAAAATATCACTAACAAATATATAACGTCTCTATGCAACATCTTTCAGGATGTACACAAGGAAAAAGACACTACGACTAGTATTCCACCTAACAAACCACGTCCATACCCGAAGAACACTAAAAACGAAAACCTAAAGTTTTACCGGGGCGAGATTTCGTCACACAAACGGCCTGGTACGCCATTTTGTGCACTCCTTCCAATGCCACCGAATATACGTATATAATACATTTATGACAATGCAAGCAATACATTCGTCGTACATGTCCACACTTATATCAGGGGCGATAACCGTGTTTCATTATAAATGGTAACGGACATTACTATTTATTCTCTGTATTTAATTGTCCAATCATAATTTTTTTCAGGTGAATTAAAACATATACTGTAAATAAAATAATTAAAACATATACTGCCTCATTATACCCCCGGCATACGAAGTTTGTCGAGGGGTATATAAGTAGTTTTCATAATTCCGTCCGTACTTCCGTCCGTTTGTCCGTCACGTTAACGTTTGTGGGTACCCATTATCTCTGTACCGGTAAGTTGGATTGACCTCAAACTTCATAAACTTCCTTATCATCAGCCATATTCTCATTCCATATCACACTCTAGCGGCCTTCATGTCAAGGTCAACTTACTTAGAAAGATTAGCGTTAATGTTTTCGGGTACCCATTATCTATGCAACGGTAAATCGGATTGACGTGAAACTTCATATAATTCCTTATCATCCATGTTTTCATTCGATACCACACCCATGCGGCCTTCATGTCCAAGGTCAAGGTCAAATTAATTTGCGTCCGTAAGATTTGCGTTAAAGTTGTTGGGTACCCACATTATCTCTGCAACGGTAAGTCGGATTGATGTCAACCTTCAACTAGTTCCTTATCATCATCCATATTTTCATTTATACCACACCCAAGCGGCCTTCATGTCCAAGGTCACGGTCAAATCACTTAGAAATTTGCACCCGTAAGAATTGAGTTAATGCTTTCGGCTACTCATTATCTCTGCAATTGACTTCAAACCTCATATACATTCTTATCATCATTCCATATTTTTTATTCCATACCACGCCCATGCGGCTTCGTGGTTCCCAGGAGGGTCATAAATTACTTTGCGTTAATGTTTTAAATATTTACGTTAAGGTTTTTATTTGCCGGTCCAGGCGGCGGCCGGGTGTATAGGTGAGCTCCTGCTCACTTTCTCTAGTTTGCATATGCAAATAGCCTGATACTACCGCGAGTCACTATCAGTAAAATAAATATTACTAAATGATTATATCTGTATAGGGGGCACTATTAATTTTTAGAACTGGTGGAATAGTGACACAATTAGTTTTAAAAGTGTGAAATAGTTACACAAATATCCATTCATTTAATTCCTATAACGAACATTTTGTGCCTATTGAGTGGGCATGTACCTTTAAGAAAGCCCGTTTTCGTACCATGATCTAGTTTTCGCTGTTGCAGGGGGTAAGACGGTCGATGAGATGTTGAAATTGAAGGGAAATTACACGGAGCTAGAGAGGAACCACAGCTACATACAATGGTATGATACTGGCCCTTCATTGAAAGGTCGGACCTCCGTATACATACAATGGTATGATACTGGCCCTTCATTTAATTGTAAGGTCGGACCTCCTTATATATACAATGGTATGACACGGCCCTTCATTGTAAGGTCGGACCTCCGTATACATACAATGGTATGATAATGGCCCTTCATTATAAGGTCGGACTTTCATATACATACAATGGTATGATACGGAACTTCATTGTAAGGTTCTGACCTCCGTATACATACAATGGTATGATATGGCCCTTCACTGTAAGGTTGCACCTCCGTATACACACAATGGTATGATATGGCCATTCACTGTAAGGTTGCACCTCCGTATACACACAATGGTATGATACGGCCCTTCATTATAAGGTCGGACCTCCGTAGACATACAATGATATGACACGGACCTTCATTGTAAGGTCGGACCTCCGTATACATACAATGGTATGATAATGGCCCTTCATTGTAAGGTCGGACCTCCGTATACATACACTGATATGATACGGCCCTTCATTGTAAGGTCGAACCTTCGTATACATACAATGGTATGATACGGACTTCATTGTACGGTCGGACCTCCGTATACATACAATGATATGACACGGCCCTTCATTGTAAGGTCGGACCTCCGTATACATACAATGGTATGATACTGCCCTTCATTGTAAGGTCAGACCTCCGTATACATACAATTGTATGACACTGGCCCTTCATTGTAAGGTCGGACCTCCGTATACATACAGTGATATGATACTGGCCCTCCATTGTAAGGTCGGACCTTCGTATACATACAATGGGGCCCGTTTCACTAAACTTCGTACGACTGAAATGTTCGTAAGTGCAGCTCTAGGAACGTCTGGAAATGCATGCTCAATAAATGCAAATCCAATAATTGTTCACAAGGAAAAATTGTTAATGTGAATGTTAGACTATCATAAGTTTGCACTTAGGAATAATTTTGTTGTACGAAGTTTAGTGAAGCGGCCCCCGGGCCTTTCATTGTACGAAATCGAATGTTGACGAAATATTCAGACCTACTAGGAATATATTCCGCAGTGGTTATGAAATTCCCGTCAACATTAAAGTACAAGGGCCCGTTTCACAAAACTTCGTAGGACTAAAATGTTCGTAACAACATTTAATTTCAGGTTGTTCCCGATACCGGAGGGTAGTGGCATGAACCCAAACGCTCAGGCGCTACAGGAACACGAGGCAGAGGTAACGTGGTGGAGGTGGAGGAGGGGTGGGTGTGGGGTGTGGGGTCAATTGTCATCTCTCCCATTTACCCGCATGCGCAGAACTACTGATTGTCGGGTTCAATGATTCGTCGAAACACTTGGTCCAGTAAATATGTGACTGTATTTGGACAAACATGTTTAATATGGAATTTGGGACCACTGTAGACACAGACCAGAGCGAGCAACCGCATAGTCTTATTAGGCCTGCACTGTTCACTAGTCAGTCTGGGAAACGTTCAACATGTTTCTAGTAAACAGCATAGATGTCATTTTTAGCTCGACTATTCGAAGAATAGTGAGAGCTTAATATGTAGTCACCCCGCCGTCAGCCTTGGTTAATGTTTTTAGGCAAGCTTGTATATGGAATAATCCTAGCCCTACACCCACCATACTGGGACAACTTCATCTCCTAGTGATGCACATCAACAACCCCTGACCTATATTTGACCTTGTCCTACATTTAACCTTGAATTACTTAGTTAATTCCCCTTGGTTATGGTTTTTAGTCAACCTTGGTTAAGGTTTTTAGTCAAGCTTGTAAATGGAATACTCCTGGCCCTACACCAACCATAATGGGACAACTTCATCTCCTAGTGATGCACATCAACCACCCCTGACCTATATTTGACCTTGTCCTACATTTAACCTTGAATTACTTAGTTAATTCCCCTTGGTTAAGGTTTTAAGTCAACCTTGGTTAAGGTTTTTAGTCAAGTTTGTATATGGAATACTATTGTGCATACAGACACCATACTTGGACAACCTTTTCTCATAGGGATGTATATCAATAACCCCCGTTCTATATTTGACCTTGACCTACATTTCCTCTTGAATTACTTAGTTAATTCCCTTTGGTTAAGGTTTTTAGTCAACCTTGGTTAAGGTTTTTAGTCTAGCTTGTAGATGGAATACTATTGTGCATACAGACACCATACTTGGATAACTTTTTCTCATAGGGATGTACATCAATAACCCCTGGCCTATATTTTACCTTGACCTACACTTAACCTTGAATTACTTGGTTAAGGTTTTTATGCGGGCCGCGGTCACCTTATTTCTCAAGCTATGTGTACATCGGCAATATGCAGCCTATGCTCAATACATGTAAATCCATCAATTGAAATGTACAGACGATCCTAAATTTGTACGAACATTTTAGTCGTACGAAGTTTTGTGAAACGGGTCCCAGGTTATAAAGCCGAAATACGGTTTATTATAGATCCCTGAGCTGAAATATCGTACATAACCGAAGGGGGTCAGTAGAAGAAGGGAGCTAAGTCCTTAAGGTCCTTATCCTTCAGGACTTAACCCACCTTCTTCCACTGACCCCTTCAATAGCGTAAATGTTGCGACAACGTAAGTCAGTGTTTATAATATCTCACTTCTAACCATATAGTCTGGTAGCCAGACCACTATAGGGTGACATGACTGATATAGTTTGTCTCTCGACTGATTTTGAAGCACAACATGCCACATAAACAGAAAGTGCCTGGTAAATTGAAGTTATCCTTGAGCACATCTCAAAATCCAAGATGGCCTCCAAGATAGCCATCAAAGCGAGTTGTCTACCTAAATGGTGAACCACTTGTCAGATTCTGGTGTTCTTCGTGTCGATGTGTAGGCTTTCAATGATGCCCGATGTGTTTATCATGGTTATTTTGGCATACAAAGCCAAGATCACGATATACCATCAATGTACATGACGGGGCTTTTTGGCCACTAAATAGTGAATATCCTCTCGGAATCAAAAGATAAAAAAGATCAGTCATTATGCCAGGCTAGTTCCTATTATTTTCAAAACAAAATTTTAATATTATTAAGAGTCTGATGATCCTAGTTAGATAGATAGATTATTTAATCCTCCATAAGCATGAAGAGTACAATTCAATGATAGAACATAAATACGTGTAACATACTTACAAAACTAATGTACGATGACATACGTTTACACATTTGACATTTCAGCTTCAAACACGTGTATCATCCGCGATGACTGCACCGCAGCATTGTGCATGCTGCGTTACAGAGCCATTATGCGCCAGGCAACATGATAAGTATAAGTATAATGACAATGCAAAGTATATACACAATGCCTTGATCTTTGCTTTGTACACACAGAACAATGTAAACTATCAATAATCACACTGACGTTTGCTTCGCATGGCCAAAGCGAAGATCTTGTGGGTCAATATCGGTATACTATATCATTGAACTCCAGTGTCCATACTGCCCATATGTACTCAACGGAAGCCTAGAGCATGGCTAGACAGCCGCATTGCAAATCGGACAGTTAATAATTCCGTGAATTGTGGATGTTAACCGCACCGTCCAAAGCATATGTACAGTTGCCTAGGGCGAAATCGAAAATCTCGACAATGACCTACACTAAACAATGCAGCAATGATAACATAACCGATATAGTGCCTTTTATGACAGATATCATAAACAGTTACTGTAACACCGACGTCCTTACCAGTATACATAGGTAAATATATATGTCCACATTGCGGAATACGGTATGCCACTCAATATGGTATTACATGAAATTAAATATGTGACACCCGAAGATATAATATATCTCAGTGTATTACCATTGTAGGCACAAATCAAACATTGCACGCAATGTATAGGTGCGCAGTCTGATCCAAGGCTACACTGGTCGTCAAAGTACATTTCATCAGCGGGGACCCATATTTTAGCTGGCGACAGCGCATTCTCGTCAATCAAGAAACTTGCAGTTTAACACTGGCTAAATCACTACCAATTATTATTTACCCATGGCAGAATATCATTAATCTATAATGGACAGTTTCTATATGGGACTTTAACGGAGCAAGGGCGCCTGCGGCCAATGGAAAGTCGCCGTTGTTAGCTGGTGGCCATTGGCCACGCATACACAAATAACACTCGCAGCCGGTGTCGGTCATCGTCAACTTCCATAATAAAAACTGTCCAAAACCTGTATACACGACCTATTACGAGTATCACATAATGCACGGATGCCTTACGGAACATTGAGCAAATCAGCTTCAGTAAGGATAAGTGCACAAAGTCATACTTCTGATGTACGTCCGCCGCCAATATTATGATACTTCTACACTGTTCCAGTGGTGGAGTACGGGCTATAGAAAGAAACCTACGCACACCAACGTTACCAATCAACACGTCCCATAGTGTAATCCGTAGCCCTTCATTAGCAGGACACGGACATATACATGTAGTATGTACGATTACATTATCAGTTAGCAGTAAACACGTTTTGCAATCTACAATATAAGTACATGTCGACGGGTAGGGTGATACGATTGTCAATGATGCCTGCTAACGTCGTGCATAGGGGCGACAACTCTGGTCTATGCCTAGCAATTTTCCAGAATAATGTAGAGTTAATCTGCTCTAGTAATTGACCCAACGATGGAAATTTGTCTCTTAGCATTTCACTTCTTAACAGTTTTTCGGGCAGCATCAGCGCATTGGTCAATAATTCCAGCACAAACATATTTACACAATTCCCTAACATTTGATTGGCCCGTACCACGTCTCTGTCCAAAATTTATATCACAGTAAACTCCCACGCCGAACTACTTTCCGTAACCGTGAGGCGCAGTTAAAATAATTCTTAAGAAAACGGAAAATAAACACATTTTCTTGATTAATTTATTTAAAATGCTGGAATTATAAGGAATGAATGGCATTTTTGTGGAATTTATCGGGGATATAAACTTGGAAAAGTCGCGGGGAATACTGGACGAGGCCTTCCGGCCTTCGTCCAGTATTCCCGCGACTTTTCCAAGTTTATACCCCGATAAATTCCACAAAAAGGCCATTCATTCATATAATATTGATTTCCAACTTGATTTTGAAGGGAACAAACCGTGTTCAGTGTATGTGTAATGATAAGTACCAAGTTATATTTCTGTAAGTCTAAATGTGTCCGGTATGAAACCGGTATACTGTTTGTGCAGGTTGAGAAATCGCATTAACCGATTAGTAAATACGCTTTTCGCGAGAAAATTTCAGGGTAACGTACACAGCTGACCTAGGAATTGTAGTTTCTTATAGTCAATCAGAGTGCCTAGTGACGTCATATTTAGTGATGTTAACACAAAGTCAGTATTTGTATGCATGTTCAAGCGTTGTCTATATTTTATACAAAATCTGTGCGCTGTTTCCAGTCTGCTTATATATATGTACATGTATATATAAAATGAATTCCACAATTCTGCCCCATATAATGCCCTTGGAATCACAATGGAATTGTATATTGTCCGCAGTGTCAACGGGTTCATGCAGACCGGATCGAGTCCGTTGTTTATAACACTTAATAAAGTCCCTCTCAATTTGGTCGCTGTCTCCTGAATCACCCAACCCGTCGACATGTACTTATCACAGATAATTCCGAGGTGTGTGTATTCATCTACTTCGTGTAGTCTATGTTCACCAAGTAGCCATTGTCGATCTACTATATTTGATTCATTAAATACTATCACTGCACATTTTCCCGCATTGTATTCAAACCTCCACTTACACGCGCAATCTTAGCCTATTTTGAGCATACCGTCTAAGCCGTGTTTGGAATACGATATCAATATCAAATGGATTTGCAGGTATTGCGCATAGGCTGCATATAGCGTGGCGGGGGATGTCATAGTGGATTTTGATACATCGCGGGAAAATGGCTATCCAATCAAATGGCGCACCACGCGTGTAATCCCCGCTTTCAGGGCTCGTTAGAAAATCACACAATTGTATGACTTGTAATGTCTTAAATATTGGAACAGATAACTCCAGTTCACGTATTCTGTCAGCATCAGCAGATTGGTATATGTCGTCTAAATCGATAGAACCCGAATTTGGAGTGTGTGGTTGAAAATAGACGATATAATCGGTCTGAAAGCAACGCATGTTGGAAATGTTATTGGCCAAATATTGAAAAAGCTTTCATTCCTTTGTTCCATGGTGGGTATTTTGACAGTATAAAAGGGGTCCGAAAGTTCGTAACGGTGATGTGTTTTCTGCCGTGTGTAATGAATCGACATTAGTAGTTGCACAAAACTATGTAAAGTACCCAAAACCAACGAAATCCACACAAATCTACCCAAAATTCACAAAAATACCCATATGACACCAAATATACTGGCCATCTCTTCAAACACCTGTGGGCGTCCTTGCCCTTACACACACAGAAAAGTGTGCATGTGACACGATGAGACTTGCATCCACGCATTACAATGTGGTTAAATAATTGTGAAGTGGGACGATCAAAGGGATGGGCTTCGTGGAACCCTCGGTACGTGACCACCCATGGTCAGTGGGGTCAAGCTAAGATGGATTGGGCTCAAGTGCGTTGCTCCAAACCGCTAGCTGGTAGTGGGCTCGGAGGGCATTTTGTCGAAATACTTCTGAGGTTGGGGGAAACGAGCATAGCTGGGTGGGTATGTTCGAGAGCACCCCGGTCTCATCGTTGTCTTCCATACATCGACTCTCGCTTTGGTCAATGTCTTCTTGCACGTTTGGTTGTAGCAGGCAATAAAATTAAGCGAGCTTCCGCCTCATTAATCTGGTCATAGGATGTCACCAGTAGGCTGGAGTCTCCCAACAAATGAAATTAAAACAATTTGGAGAGGAGTCTGGTGTTTGCGTAACACACTAGTAACCATATTTCCTATTAGGAGCGATGCCAAGGAGTCCGTTTCATGTGATGGGGAGAGCTTCTGGAGAAACAACTGGAAGCTACGGGAAACAGATTCAGCGGCAATAGATTTGGAGATTCGTCGATTGTACTTGTCCTTTTGATAGACTATTTCGACTACCGCTGCATTTACGCGTCTGACAATAACATCAAGAGCAGCATCTATATCATCCATCTCGTCCTGTTATTTTGTCACTTTCAGTGTAGCCCTAGCGTTGTTCCGAAACATGACGAGCTTGCGGTACCCATGTGCCGAGAGAATGGCCAGATCCTCAACATTTTGATATAGTTACTAACTTCAGCAACTGTGATCGTTTGATAGAACTACCCCCTATTTCTGTAGATCTTCCCTGCAATTCCACTGAATACCATATTTTTGCTCGATTTGATTGTGATGAGCTGCCTGTCAACTGTGTGGTTTCGCTGGAATATTCCTGTTACTAAAGAACCTACTCAAAGAGTCCTTGTGATAGCTGGCGTCGGATGCATGTAAGTCACTTAGGGTACCTGTGACACGCAACCTCAGCTCATCTGCCCACATGTCCTGCCACACTTCACATTGCTTCAGTACCATGTTCTTGATCATTATTGGTTTTCCTATTTCATCAATTTCATGTGTGTCGACCTCCGTCACCAGATGTGCTGGTACCCATCGATTATGATTCTTTTCAATCACACAGTAGAAACAATGTTTTCGGAATTGAAAGACCGGAATTTTTTAGAGCGTCCTATTCGCTTAGTAGGCGGAGACTTTATATCAACTGCCAGATGATAGGCTGGTGCACATGCTAGATATGTAGAGATACAATGTATGTGATAATACACGTGGAATCTGTCATCAATGTTCATTTGGTCCTGTAGACCGACATGTAATACGTCGTTATACCGGATACTAGCGTCAATGAAACTGCGCAGTCTATCGCCATCAGGTCTGCATTGTGCAAATTTCACGTCGACCAGACACTTGCCAAGCACAGATTTGAAAACACACTCATCTGACATTGTTCATTTCTGGTATATACATACATGTATATTACTGGAAACCATTAATGCTGCTTAACTCATCATCTGACACTGTATTAATGGGAAATGTCGGCAATATGACTGATAGTTGTTTTATCATTTGATCTGAGACGATATTCACCATTTAGTGGTCAACAAGCCCCTTTACCTTGATCGTATATGTGACCTTGACTTTGTATGCCGAAATAACCATGATAAATGCATCGGGCATCATTGAACGCCTACAAATCGACATTAAGATCACCAGAATCTGACAAGTGGTTCACCATTTAGGTAGACAACTCGCTTTGGCTGCCATCTTGGCGGCCATCTTGGATTTTGAGAAATGCTCAAGGATAATTTACCAGGCAGTTTCTGTTTATGTGGCATGGTGTGCTTCAGAATCAACTGAGAAACAAACTATATCAGCCGAGTCGGGGTTCAGCCAAAATACCAGCTTTGGCATCCAGACTAATATGGCCGACCCGGTTTGTAGATCTACCAATACCTGATTCTAGCGTGTCTTGGTTGGTCAATTATTGGTTGTATATACATCAAACACCTTTCTAAACAATGTACACAACGATTATGCAATTTAAATTATAAATGCACGGGTCTAAAGATTATGTAATTTAGATCATCAGACCCGGGCTCATTTGAATTGTTTTGTACATACAAACAATAATTGACCATCCAAGACACGCTAGAATCTCCTGTGGTTAGAAACACTGGTCCTGTACTCGGCACCGGCGTAAGCTGTTTCCCGTCGACAAATGCACCGGTATTGACAAGATACCACTAACCTCTACTTAGAGATATCACACAAACGCAATTTTCGTCTAGTAACCGGCGCAATTTCATGCAATCATTTGACTTTCTGCGCATATTTGAAACTCATAAGTGGCTGTGACTGAAGAAATGGGGCTTATGCATCCGCACAGTCTGTCAGGATCTGCACTGTTCGACATTCCATCAATGGAACGCCTGTCATGCTTTCAGCAATAATCAATATATCTCGTTATCAGGCTGCATGAGTATGTTATTTGCTCAGGAGATACACTAAGCCGAATTATCTGTCTGTAACGCAGGTAGGTGCGAAGGATAACTCTTGCAATTTACTCCCGTACCGTCCGTAGCTCTGGCTACGGACGGTACGGGAGTAAATTGCAAGAGTTACCGTTCGCATTTATAACGCAGGGCGACTTACACGTAAGTACTTACTAGTAAGTAGCTCTGTGTTTCGGTTTAGTGCTACTCTGGTCACACATCGAATACGCCCCGTTTCTCCAGTCACGGCCACATATCAATGTGTCCACAGGCTATCATGCTGGACAAAGCCCTGTCGGACAAAGTACTCCAGGCTTACAGAATGATGCTCGACTTCTACGGCTGGCAACTCGTGTCTCCGAAAACGGGGAAGATCGACCACTCAACTGGATGGCATGAACGATACAACTATCTAAACAAGTCCGTATACCGTCAATACTAAATCATGTGATAATACGTGGGTGGTTAGTCGGGCGAACGTGATGGCTTAAATCAACGGTAGGTGTTCCTCCTTATAGGAATCACGATTTGCCTGGTTTGGCCCTCAGGTACGTTTTTATCTTTCGCTGTTTTGTTACCTGGGAGTTGAATTGGGTTATTACCAAGTATAAAAGTAGTAAGATTATTACTGATCCTACTGCTTTTGGGAGGGGGCCAAGTGATTCTGGTGTAAACCCGAACAAACAAACAAACAAACAAACATGTGCTAATACAGACTACATGTACACAATTAAGTATAACCCGAATGTTCTGTCTGTAATGGAGGGCACCTTGTGTTACTGAGAGAACATACGGTTATATTAGCAGGTCTCGACAAATTCACTCAACCGCTCGTAGTGACTGGTGAAATTTCGATCTGGACGAGTGGTAGTTTGGAGAGACAGCGGCATAAAAATTAAAAACATATGAATGTACGAGTTGATATCTGATCTGGAGGAGTGGAAAGTTAAGAATTTGCCATATGGAAGAAATACTGTAGTGAAGTGTGCGTCTGGAGTTGTCTCCCTTTAACTGAATGCCGCTTGCGTGATCACAATGAGGCCTACGTGTCCGTGCGTGCATCTGTCCGTCTTTTGAATACCAATTCCGGACTCTCTGAATTTGGCAAAAATAAACCTGACTCTTCTCTTGAGGCACAATACATCCAATAGTAACATTAACCCAATTACACAGCTATCTTAGTTTTGTTGTCGTCTGCTGTTTATTTTCTGTTTTCCATTTGTATCATTAAAACATGCTTTGACAGCACTTTAGAATAATTTGCAACATGCTATGACAGCAGTTTAAAATCATGTGCTGTTAAGCCATGTTTTTATTGAGAAATTAGGCAATATATAAAGCAAAAGCAGACGACAATTGTTGTGTGTAGCGGTCTAAGGGTTAATTTAATCACTCACTTAGTGCAGACATCCGATGAAACGCGGCAATCGGATACACAATTCTACATGCATATAAATTGTAAAGCAAAGGTGGTCACTATTGGCCCGGGCGCAAATAAATGTTAACTTTACACCACTGACTAATTTTTTATGCCACCGGGTTTCGAAGAAACGGGTGGCATATAGTGTTTGGACCGTCCGTCTGTCCGTCCGTCCGTCCGGTCTGTCTGTCTGTCTGTCTGTCTGTCTGTCTGTCTGTCTGTCTGTGTCTGTCTGTCTGTCTGTCCGTCCGTCCGTCCGTCCGTCCGTCCGTCTCCGTCCGTCCGTCCGTCTCCGTCCGTCCGTCCAGTCCGTCCCGTCCGTCCGTCCGTCCGTCCGTCACACTTTTCGGTTAACCACTTTGTCACAGTTTCTCAAATATGTTCGTCTGCTGTTTATTTTCTATTTTCAATTTTTCTTATCAAAACTTGCTTTGAGAGCACTTTAGATAATCATTTCCAATGGAAATGATATTCGAAATGATTCTAAAGTGCTGTCAGTTTTTATTGAGAAAGAAGGCAAACTATGATACAACAGCAGACGACACTTTTCGTTCCCAGCATTATAAGCGTTAATACACATTTTACGTTGGAAATGATTCTAAATTGCTGTCAAGCCATGTTTTTTTATTAAGAAAGAAGGTAACATATTAAGCAACAGCAAACGACAATTTTTGTTTCCAACATTCTAAGGGTTACTACACATTTTGTTTGTCTGTGCAGGTCCGTACACAACCGTCTACGAATCAGTCGCATTGTGAAATCCCTGGGCCATCTGGGTTTCAAACATCTGCAAGTTCCGCTGGTCAAGTTTATACTCATTGAGGCTATTCACACCGAGAAGTTACATGCCCTTGACGGTGCTAATCTTCAACACTGGATAGACGCTGTTTCGGAGGTCGGAGACAAGGAATATCTGTGGAAATATTATTGTGGCTTGAAAGGATATGATTCTCCCGTACCGCGCAAACCTGTACCGGAAACGGAAGAGCAGGATTGGTCCGTGAACGGAAGTGACGTAGATGCAGCACCCGCAGCAGGAGTTGACACGCTAGATTTTTAGTATGATTGCGTAGGCTGATACAGTGGGGTAGCCGGGTTCTGATCAAAGGGGTGTGTGGATTGTGGATCGTGTTTGGAAAGCGATCAGGGAGCATCCTTCCCTATAGTTGCGAGCAGTAACTCTGTTGCGGGCAGTAACTTTGCAAAGCTCCCGTACCGGACGATGCGGGATCTTTGCAGAGTTACTGCCCGCAAACACCTCTCCCAGAAATAATCAAAGTACTGAACATAGGGTACTACAAGACATCATCAATTCAAGTATAAATACAGATTCCAGATATCTATGATCATTATAGATATATTGAAAACTGATTGAAGAGCAATAGTTCTGCAATAGCAAGAATTCTGCCACGGAAGCGGTGTCGCGCATGAAAATGCCTTGTCGGTACAAAACAATGTTGAAGCAGGATTTTTGTTAAAGTTTCTGCATTACTTTGACATCGCCATGTTTACTTCTGTTTTGTGAATGAAATAGTTGGCCCCGGATAGAGTATATTAAAACATACAAATGACGTCATTGAGGAAACCGCTGACAACATTTTCAATGTATGGAAGCCCAAACTTGTTTGAATTTTCTTTGTCGTATTTTCAGTACTTGCATTAATATGGGTATTAATCTACGCTGGATGTCTTATACTGTCATTAATTTGTTCCCTGACTGTAATGTATCACTTACTGACTTATTGACCCCCTTCCCTGAACGTTGAATTCACACTCATGTTGGCGTGTATTGGCCACCATAGACAAATATCAATCAGGCCGAATTCAGGAATGTCACTAAAATCCGCTGTAAATCCATCGATAGAATGAGGATTAACATCAGTTAGACCCACACGTGCGAGTTTTGTTGCGACTCAATCGCGATCATTAAAAAAATCTGGATCAACAGGCATTTTCACACAGGTGTCGGGTGAGTTTAAAAATAGACTGTCGGAAGGTCAAACTTGATATCGTTTGTGTGTTGAACGCGTCGCGTGTTTACACGTGTTAATCTGGTGAAGAGTATTCGGAGGGGAGCTAACTCTGCCGAAAAGTATAGCCTGTTATTAAATTTAGCGATGACCGCACGATTTGTGACGCAAATGGGGGCAAATCACAACTTGAACGCGCAACAAAATGATCCGATGTATTTTTGTACGTAGAACATCCGTTGTTGATATTGTTCAGTGCAAGTAGTTTTTCATAATATTATTTTCAATTAGCGGTTGCGTATGACAGTTGAACGTTGAGTAACACAATGAATTTTGTTGTTATGGTTATTCCAAGATATCACTAGGGACTAGCCCATCGAGGGGGGTCTGGGGCGTGGCTAACTGTCCGATGCGATCACAATACAACAATACATAGGTTACCCTATGTAAATATTGAATTCTGCGTTCAATTTCCTCGATCATAGTGATTGAAACTATATTTTCCCGATATAGTGTTAACATTTTAGGGGATACGTCGTCCTCTCTGTAACCCCTGGCTACGCCAATGTGACGCGACCATCTGGCCACCATCTGAAAAAGCTACCATCTGTAGCAATTGAATGGGTTTATCATAATATTTACATTTTTTTTTGGCATGGGTGTCCGTCCGTCCGTCCGTCACAAAATTTATGTCGCGTGTTTCTCCAAAAGTATTTGAATTAGAGTCACGACATTTTACAGGAATATTTGTCATCATGTGAAGTTGCGCACCTGGGGTATTCAGATTCACCCAGTATTAGCAGAGTTATGGCACTTGACTTAGTGAACAGTGGCGATTTTCAACTTGTCGCAGATAACTGAAACACTATTTGAGCTACAGGAATGTTTATCAACATCTAGAGTTGTGCATCTGGTCAGGGGTGGATCTAGAGGGTGTGGGATTCCGGGTGTTGCACCCCCACCCCTCCCCCGTTCAGCCATGGAGTTTACATAGATCACAGTTTACCCCCAGTTGGAGTCTGAATTTAAATGCCGTAAAACACAGGAAAGTGCATTTCGAAGAGCTCAAAAATAGGACAACCCCCTGGTTGCGAACGGTAACTCTTGCCAAGAGTTACCTTCGAAACTAGACAACCGCCCCCCCCCCCCCCGGCCCGTTCCCCAAATACTAAGATCCGCCCCTGTTGGTGACTTTGATGCGGATTCATAGAGTATGGGCGGAGTTATGGCCTTTGATTTACTTAGTGAAAATTGCTGATTTTTAACTTGTGTCGCCGGTAGCTCAAAAAGTATTTGAGTTACAGGCATGAAACTATGTAAATGGCGGTAGCTGTTGATAGGCCGTTAAACATCAACAAACACACACTATTAACCGTGTTTGGCTTTGTCTCAGACATGGTTGCGGAAACAATTAATGCATTTGTTTTTTATTTATTTTTTTTTTTCAATGCATTTGTATGTATGTTGTGTTTCTGAACGTAATGGGTTTTTTTTCGCCGTTGATTCACCTAAAAACGCATGCTTCTGTTAAAATAAAAAAAAACATTCTGAAAAATAGCTAGCGTTTCAAGCGTTAAAGGTACATGCCTACTTAGTAGGCACAAACTGTTCTTTATATCAGAGCAATAATCTCAGACATTTTCTGGCAAAATAAACATTCCTTACCCCACGTATTGATTGGCATTATATATTTTATATCAGATTTAAATTTCCACACTGATATCAGGGGCGATAACCGTCTTTCCCTAAAATGTTAACGGACATTATTATTTACTCTGTATTTATTTTTTGATGTGCAATGATCATACTTTATAATCTGTCGAAAATATGATCATGCCTTATTTGTATATGAAAATAGCCTGATACCACCGCGAGTCACTATCAGTAAAATAAATATTACTAAATGATTATATCCGTATAGCGGGCACTCGTAAGTTTTAGAACTGGTGGAATAGTGACACAATTATACACTTATTTCATTCCCATAAACATGTTGTGCCTATTGAGTGGGCATGTGCCTTTAATATTCGATGGTTACTACATATGATTATCATGGCGCAAATAAACAGT
Source organism: Conchocele bisecta (assembly GCA_029237695.1). Lineage (NCBI taxonomy): Eukaryota > Metazoa > Mollusca > Bivalvia > Lucinida > Thyasiridae > Conchocele > Conchocele bisecta. The sequence goes on from CM055273.1 coordinate 71,896,472, forward strand.
GTTATTGTTATAACCAGACATTGTACGGTTACCAGACACATTTGCTTAACAAATTATCGCTTCTGTTTACCGCATTATTGATAGTAATTGTTGTCTTATCACATCTTTGAAACATTTATTTCTGTATTAACTCATCTCGTGTGCAAGGTATGTACATGAGGATGTGATAAATACGTTAGATCACGTTTGTCCGCATGTACGAACGATAATCCGTTAAGCTCGCGGATTACCTCCTCGTACATGCAGACGAACCGTGATCTAACTTATACATAAAACAAAATCTCCCTGAAATGATCAATTAACATGGTACGATTGGTTGATATATGGAGTTAATTTCAAGGCTATTCCAAAACAGTTCCTGGCTGCAACACGGTTGTCATCCGAGTGCATCAAAGATTGTTCGTTTTGGTACCAATGTGTTTAGACATACAATGTATATACTGTATATATTTTTGTATGATAGACTTGCTATTATTAATCGGAAAGTTATTTAGAATTATAGAACGCCCGTAAACAGGAAATGTCCTATTAAGATGTACGAGCAGGTTTATCTGAATTATTGTTATGCTCCCCGAACCCAAAATTAGTTATATAGTATATAGTTACCACTTTGTCCAGCGTCCAACGTCTGGCGTCCGCCGTCCGCCGTCTGAGTTTTACGTTAAAGTTTTTCAAATTGCTATATCTCTGTGACTGCTTGGAATATCAACTTGAAACTTCATATACACATTCATCACCATCCATATTTTCAGGGGCCCAAGGTCAAATGACTTAGAATTTTTGTTTAAAGCTTATGTTAAAGTTTTTCATCGGGGAGTATTTGTTGGATTTACCGACAATCTAGTTTTCAAAAGTTAGTACGACTTAACCTGTTATAATACTATACAGTGAAATGTTTGTCTCATGACCCAGTCACCGTGTAGCTATGTATGTCCGTCTGTCTATCTCATGCATCGGTTGCCCGCATTGAGATTCAGTTAATATCGTCATAGGCAACGCATTTAAACCTTTCACTCCCTAAATTACTGGCAGTAATATCAAGACTTTGAAAAACGTTATTAATCATATATGAAGATTTTCTAAAACATACTGACAAATACTGTGGATCCTGATGAGACGGCTCGTTACGAGCCGGCTCATCTGGATCTACAGTGTTTGCACATGTTGACTATATGGTTGAAATGAACAAAATACACCAATGAATATACTTTGAAAGTGATACGACGTAGGTTCACTGTATTGTTATCGTTTTGCTTTGTCACACCAGATCGGGTCGGCTTTACGTTCCTGTTAAATATGTGTTTATTCCAACAATATAAGTTATGTCGTGACAAAACACAAATTACTACTCAAAAAGTAACCAGAAAAATACTCGATTGGAACATAAACGATATAATACGCATTCGAAGTTGGAACGCAACACTCTTCTGAATTGAAATGTAATCGTCACCGTCGCTATGCCGAACATTGCCGAACTTGACGTTCGGACACTTTCGGGGCTGTCCTTATTGCTCCCGGTGTACACTTGTTTACGGTTTCCGACGCAGTTAAGATGTTTCTCGCGCGAATTGGTGTAACTGTGTCAGCTACAAAGCGGGCGAGTTTTGGGCCCGTATATCACCGTTCTTTATCCCGGCGATACCAAATACCTACACCCGGCGATCACTTACATTTCATACCCGGTGTCAGCATCACACTAGTCACGGGAAAACCAAAATGACATATTGTTTATGCTTCAGTAATAATGTGTTTGCTTGTAGGTCTAAAGAAGTAAAGATACGAATTTGCTTCCAACAATTTGTGAATACATATATAACATACAAAGAGGATCTTTACGGAGACCCCAGCAGGGGGCATGGAAGTATTATTTTATTAATCGTTCTCACGAAGTAACAATTCTTTCCCTCAATTTAACAATTCGTTCCCTCGAATTAACAATTCGTTCCCATGAGATAACAATTCGTTCCATCGAATTAACAATTCGTTCCCTCGATTTGACAATTCGTTCCCACGAAATAACAATTGGTTCCCTCAATTTAACAATTCGTTCCCTCGAATTAACAATTCGTTCCCAGGGGTTTGCTTTCTCCTCAATGGCATTGTTTGAAAGTTTTATATATATCATGTATGCATTAATAAAATGTAATTAAATAAACGTTTAAACTACATGTAACAATAATTAAATAATACTGATTGTTACTTTCATTACCGTAAGTGTTCAGTTGAGAACAATGGGAAGGGAATTGTGGATGTGTTTTGGAGATCATCGTTTCTTCTTGACATTCAGTGAACCGTGTGTTGTTCTTGTCACCAGTACAGCCTCAGTTCAGCATCTGCAGTTACACGAAAAGTACAACAGCTACGCTTTGTTTCTTTTCACTTTCAGAAACATTGGATACCGTAGATGCTAATTCTCGAATTGTTTGTTCGTGTCCGTACGGCCAATGTGCAGTACTCTCCCAATGAAATAGTGACGTTTTCACCCGCGGCGGCAAGCAGAAAGCAGTACGGTCCGATTTATAGCACGAACTTGGTAATAGCCAGAATTAAAGTATTTGCACACTCGGAAACCTTGGCGTCCGTAGATGCTAATTGTGGAATTGTTCGTTCGCTTCCGTTAAACCAATCTGTAGTAATCGCCCATTCGAAGGAGTAGCGTCTTCGCGCACGAATGCAAGCAGTACGGTCCGATTTACCCCGAAATTTGAGACTCCATAGCTCGAACTGGGTAACAGCCAGAATTAAAGTCTTTGCACCTTCGGAAACCTCGGAGTCCGTAGATGCTAAATGTGGAATTGTTCGTTCGTTTCAATGCAGCCAATGTGTAATAATCGTCGTTTGAGGTCGTGTCATTTCG
>CM055273.1:71899828-71970361 GCA_029237695.1 Conchocele bisecta
TAATTTCGGGGTAAATCGGACCGTACTGCTTGCATTCGTGCGCGAAGACGCTACTCCTTCGAATGGGCGATTACTACAGATTGGTTTAACGGAAGCGAACGAACAAATCCACAATTAGCATCTACGGACGCCAAGGTTTCCGAGTGTGCAAATACTTTAATTCTGGCTGTTACCAAGTTCGAGCTATGAAGTCGCGAAGTTCGGGGTAAATCGGACCGTACTTCTTTCTGCTTGCCGCCGCGGGTGAAAACGTCACTATTTCACTGGGAGAGTACTGCACATTGGCCGTACGGACACGAACAAACAATTCGAGAATTAGCATCCACGGTATCCAGTGTTTCTGAAAGTGAAAAGAAACAAAGCGTAGCTGTTATACTTTTCGAGCTACGAAATCTCAAAGTTTGGAGAAAAATCGTTTCGCCTCAGGTAGCGAACGATTCCTGCATTTTTGGACGAAATGGCACGACTTCACACGACGATTACTACCCATTGGCTGCATTGAAACGAACGAACAATTCCACATTTAGCATTTACGGACTCCGAGGTTTCCGAATGTACAAATACTTTAATTCTGGCTATTACCCAGTTCGAGCTATAGAGTCACAAATTTCGGGGTAAATCGGACCGTACTGCTTGCATTCGTGCGCGAAGACGCTACTCCTTCGGATGGGCGATTGCTACAGATTGGTTTAACGGAAGCGAACGAACAATTCCACAATTAGCATCTACGGACGCCAAGGTTTCCGAGTGTGCAAAGACTTTAATTCTGGCAATTACCTAGTTCGAGCTATGAAGTCGCGAAGTTCGGGGTAAATCGGACCTTACTGCTTTCTGCTTGCCGCCGCGGGTGAAAACGTTACTATTTCACTGGGAGAGTACTGCACATTGGCCGTACGGACACGAACAAACAATTCGAGAATTAGCATCAGTACGTAACCATTTGCTTATCAATTCTACGAAACTATAAACTGGCAGAACAACTGTCATCCTGATACTTGCACACACACGCCACTCACTAATATATGGGCAATTACTATAACGCCTTGTATTATCTTCTCTTTTTCTTTCGTCTTCAGAATATGTGAAACACATTTTCATCTAACCAAATAACAACAGATAAACGCGCACCTGAACTCGAATAATAGCAACTCGTATATAACGATAAGCCGCGAATCGACAGTAGCTGGGCCCGAAAACATATTACATCATACTTTGCATAACCTAATATCGATCATTCCCTGCCTTATATGTTTTGCCCTGACCAACCCTCAAATATTATCATCATATAGGATAACACTGTTACGGCTGAGTCTCCATATAGCACATGCACTCACACTCAGCCTTTTTCAAGGTCTTACATACCGGCTTCGTGCGATAGGAGAATGAACTAGCTAGGTTAAATTAACCGCCTCATTGCCTCCTTCATTTAGTACACATATTTCGACTGTATGGCAGATATTAGTAAATTCGGAACGGTCATTAGCCTGCCATTTTCGGGCTCAAATGCCCGGGTTTGGAAGGTCCTCGAGCCAATTCCTACCTTTAAATATAAGATAATAATAAACTTTAGTTATCAAACGCGGGATTTGCAGAATTTGACGCAGGGGGAGCGGATATTTTTAAAAAATATGTTTGGTTCGAGATGTTCATGATGTTCGTCTGTGATTTTTTCAACTCGCCAGATGTATATATGTTCTATAACGTTACTTTAACCCCTTTAGAGGTTAAAAATCACCAGATTTTCATCTTACGTGATTGGATTTAACATATGTTTTGCAAGGTAGTGTTTTTTACTGATCATGTGGCGAATTGACAGTATGCTTTATTTTCTCCATAACAATAAAATCCTCGACGCGCAGGGATTTTTCTGACGCGGCGATATCTGAGAACCAAAGTACTTTTGTATGGCCTAAGAAGTAATCCGCGAGTAAGCAGAGTGTCCACTGTATATATTCCGGAACGCCAGGCCCAAGTCCTATCAGTACACAAACACCGGACACAACTCATACCAAGACTATGATTGATGTGGTATAATATAAATATGTCACTACATACGAGACAACACATGCGATAGTGTACCTAAGGAGGTGGGCGATATCTCATGAAAACATATTCACAAAATGTACGATATTTTCCGTAAATGATGTGAAAAGTTGACGAAATGCTCGGAGCAAATGCGGGACAGCATTCCGCATTTGCTGTGGAAACATAGTGAACTTTCGACGTCATTTCAGTAAAATATCACAAATTTATGTAACGATTCTCATGAAAAACTTCGTAGGTACATAACCACATGAATTGTCTCATATGTGGCTATGAGTGGGAAAATGGGTCATGTTGGTTTTGCGACCAGTGTAGATCCAGATCAGACAGTGCATCCGCACAGTCTGATCAGGATCTGCATTGTACGCTATCAACGAAACATTTTGCATGCTGCTAGCAAGCGATATGTATCGTTATCAGGCTACAGGAGTGGGCTATTTGATTAGGAACTACACTGGTCACAAATCCCATGAGCCCCATTTTACTAGTCACACCCACATAAGAGACATGGGTTTTGTGACCAGAGTAGATCTAGATCAGCCTGTGCATCTGCACAGTCTGATCAGGATCTGCACTGTTCGGCATTTTATTGATGAAACACCTGTCATGCTTCTAATAACAATAGACCAGTGTAGATCCAGATCAGCCTGTGTATCCGCACAAAAAATCTCAAAGTTTGGAGAAAAATCGCTTCGCCTCAGGTAGCGAACGATTCCTGCATTTTTGGACGAAATGGCACGACTTCAAACGACGATTACTACACATTGGCTGCATTGAAACGAACGAACAATTCCACATTTAGCATCTACGGACTCCGAGGTTTCCGAATGTGCAAAGACTTTAATTCTGGCTATTACCCAGTTCGAGCTATGGAGTCGCAAATTTCGGGGTAAATCGGACCGTACTGCTTGCATTCGTGAGCGAAGACGCTACTCCTTCGAATGGGCGATTACTACAGATTGGCTTAACGGAAACGAACGAACAATTCCACAATTAGCATCTACGGACGCCAAGGTTTCCGAGTGTGTAAAGACTTTAATTCTGGCTATTACCAAGTTCGAGCTATGAAGTCGCGAGGTTCGGGATAAATCGGACCGTACTGCTTTCTGCTTGCCGCCGCGGGTGAAAATATCACTATTTCACTGCGAGAGTACTGCACATTGGCCGTACGGACACGATCAAACAATTGGAGAATTTGCATCTACGGTATCCAGTGTTTCTGAAAGTGAAAAGAAACAAAGCGTAGCTGTTACACTTTTCGTGCTACGAAATCTCAAAGTTTGGAGATACATCGCTTCGCCTCTGGTAGTGGACGATTCCTGCATTTTTGGACGAAATGGCACGACTTCATACGACGATTACTACACATTGGCTGCATGGAAACGAACGAACAATTCCACATTTAGCATCTACGGACTCCGAGGTTTACGAATGTGCAAAGACTTTAATTCTGGCTATTGCCCAGTTCGAGCTATGGAGTCGCAAATTTCGGTGTAAATCGGACCGTACTGCTTGCATTCGTCCGTGAAGACGCTACTCCTTCGAATGGGCGATTACTACAGATTGGCTTAACGGAAGCGAACGAACAATTCCACAATTAGCATCTACGGACGCTACGGTTTCCGAGTGTGCAAAGACTTTAATTCTGGCTATTACGAAATTCGAGCTATGAACATGATGAAGTCGCGATGTTCGGGGTAAATCGGACCGTACTGCTTTCTGCTTGCCGCCGCGGGTGAAAACGTCACTATTTCACTGGGAGAGTACTGCACATTGGCCGTACGGACACGAACAAACAATTCGAAAATTAGCATCTACGGTATCCAGTGTTTCTGAAAGTGAAAAGAAACAAAGCGTAGCTGTTATACTTTTTGTGCTACGAAATCTCAAAGTTTGGAGAAAAATCGATTCGCCTCAGGTAGCGAACGATTCCTGCATTTTTGGACGAAATGGCACGACTTCAAACGACGATTACTACACATTGGCTGCATTGAAACGAACGAACAATTCCACATTTAGCATCTACGGACTCCGAGGTTTCCGAATGTGCAAAGACTTTGGAGTCGAAAATTTCGGGGTAAATCGGATCGTACTGCTTGCATTCGTGCGCGAAGACGCTACTCCTTCCAATGGGCGATTACTACAGATTGGCTTAACGGAAGCGAACGAACAATTTCACAATTAGCATCTACGGACGCCAAGGTTTCCGAGTGTGCAAATACTTTAATTCTGGCTATTACCAAGTTCGTCCTATGAAGTCGCGAAGTTCGGGGTAAATCGGACCGTACTGCTTTCTGCTTGCCGCCGCGGGTGAAAACGTCACTATTTCACTGGGAGAGTACTGCACATTGGCCGTACGGACACGAACAAACAATTCGAGAATTAGTATTACTCACCGACGATGTTACCAATGGTCCGTTAGTCGTGAGATATGATGATTTGAACGTCATTCTGGCATATTGATTATTAATATTGGCTGGAACCATAATAATGCCAATATCCCATTACCCCACCCACTTTTTCCCCATTGTGATACGATTCCCAATTTGAGCTTCATGACCCCACTGCTGTATGACGCCCCACCCTAACTTCGTGCCCCCTCCCACCCCTGTTAGGTGATCCCCATTCCATTGTCACGCGTCCTAGCTGTTGTGTGCCCCCCATTCAGCTATGTGTCATGATTCCCACCCCAGCTTCGTGACATCCGGCTGTGTGACTCCCAACCGCTGCTGTGTGCCCACCTGCTGTGTAATTCCCCACCCAGCTGTGTGACTCCCCACCCAACATTAGTCCCCACCCAGCTTCCTCCCCCCCGACCCCCCAGATGTGTGACTCGCCACCATAGCTTCGTGCCCCCTCCCTTTCAACCCCACTGTGTGACTCCCCCACCCAGCATTATTTCCAACCCCCAGCTTCGTGATCCCCGCTGTGTGACTCCCCCACCCAGCATTATTTCCCACCCCAGCTTCGTGATACTAATAGGTAATATACTCTTTATACGACCGTTTTTAAAAAACGGCGAGGCTGAAGAAAAAGCGCATAGTTCGTGTACACAACTCCTTCGAAACCGTTCAGTCGATCGATCTGAAACTATACACACGTCTTCTTCACATATTGAAGATGTGCACCTTGGTGTTTTTATGCCGAAAAAATATTTTTTAACAGAAATATCACCTTTTTAACTTAGCCATCTTTTCTACATTTGTCTATACAGTTCTATATACGGTACAGAGGTTGTGTACACAACTGCTCCGAAACCATTCAGTCGATCGATCTGAAACAATGCACACGTCTTCTACACATATTGAAGATGTGCACCTTGGTGTCTTTATGCCGAAAACATATTTTTTAACAAAAATATCACCTTTTTGACTTAGCCAGTTTTTCTACATTTGTCTATACAATTATATATACGGTACAGAGTCTGTGTACACAACTCCTCCGAAACCGTTCAGTAGATCGTTCTGAAACTATACACGTCTTTTACACATATTGCAGATGTACACCTTGGTGTTTTGATGCCGAAAACATATTTTTAGCACAAATATTACCTTTTTAACTTAGCCATTTTTTCTACATTTTTCTATACAATTATATATACGGTACAGAGTTTGTGTACACAACTCATCGGAAACCGTTCAGTAGATCGTTCTGAATCTAAAAACACACCTTTTTCTCTCAATATACAAACACACGTCTTCTACATATATTGAAGATGTGCACCTTGGTGTTTTTATGCCGAAAAAATTATTTTTTAACAATAATATCACCTTTTTAACCTAGCCATTTTTCTACATTTTTCTATACAATTCTATATACTGTACAGAGTTTGTGTAAAAACAATCCTCCGAAACCGTTCAGTCGATCGTTCTGAAATTATACACACGTCTTCTACACATATTGAAAATGTGCGCCTTGGTGTTTTTATGCCGAAAACATATATTTTAACAAAAATATCACCTTTTTAACTTAGCCATTTCTTCTACATTATTGTATCCAGTTCCCTATCATTTCTACTTTACACTCTACTTTTCTATCTCTGCCTAAATTAGTATACATATTTATCACAATGAGATGAAGAAATAATGCTATAGACTTTCAAATTCTCATTAATGTTTCTTGCCTTGGTGACAGCTTCACATTTCTGCATCTTCGCTGTCTGGCCCATATTCGACGGGCGTATTTTGTGACTTGCGGCACTCTTGTTCAGATTGGGTTAAGATTCGACAAAAACATGAAATTCACATGTAATGTTTTTTGGGAAAGGATGAGCACTAAATACATTTTGTCAATGTACAGATATTGACGATATAACATATATACAACCTATATGATATTACTTAATTATATCTGGACGAAGATTACACGGTCCAATGTAACCTCTGTCACTTAGTTGGACCACTTCGTTGACTGTATACCCTCGCCCATCCTCAGTTACTACCTATATATATTGGTATTTAGGTTATCAATTTGAATTTATAGCTGTCTCGTTGTCTTTGGAGCAGCGGTATTTAAATGTTACCCCAGTATCCTGTTTCCATTATGTACTCTAATAAAGCTAGGTGCATTTCGGCTTCACATTCCTTAGGAGGGAATACTATGATAATGTGAACGTGTAATGTTGTGTTTAAGGCAAGCTGCTTTTAGATCTTCTCGCGCTGTTTTATGGGCTGGGCAATTGAAGAAATAGTCCCAAAGATATTCAAGTTCGTCCTCGTCATAGTTTGAACAATTAATTTTATCTTCACTACTATTATCATGGTGGTATAGATTAGATTTTATGCCATTTCTGCCGAGCCTTAGGCTGGATATAATTTGTCTGCTCTCCTATCTTTACTATACAATTTACATTTTGTAGGGATGATGGGGCACATTACTTGTAAAATATGTCCACCATTTTTGCCTAAATGTTCATTATTCCATCTTGTTTGCCACTTTGACCTACATTTTTGTTTGATGAGGGAATATATCTCATGTTGTGTGGACAATGTTGCTTAATTGTTTCCTATTAAAATGCTGTGCCTGCAGCTCTATCAGCGTCTTCGTTACCGGGTATTCCAATATTGGAAGGGACCCAATCTATGTTTATCAGCTTGATTGAACGAGCAACTATATACTATAAGTACATACCAAACTTATCCCACTTCGCCCATATTCACGAGGAAACCAGCTGGCGGATTATCTCCTAGTACATGCGGAAGAATAGTGCTCTAAGTATTACATCTAAATAGTGGCACGTTAGTGACAATTCCTTTTCTCGTTCCTTCACTGCTTAGTACCGAAGATAAAAGTGAGTTGCGATGCCACATTATCAACTGTCTCTGTTTCATATTTAGTTCTTTCGTTGTTTCTACGCCGCATAGGGACGAACATTAAAATGTATTTTATTTGCAGCAAGGTGCAGCTGCAGCGCAAGGACCAGTAACCACCACGTGACAGGGTGGCGGAATTGCCCGGTTTATTTGGCGCGGGTGCCGGCGGTTCGACTGGACCTGGCGGTGCTGGTGTAAACAGGTAAACGGGTGCGGTGGATCTAGCCTACGACAAGCTCGCGGCGCCGACCCAAGGGATTCATTTATGAACGTCAGTATTTAATTCATAGTCCAGGAGCGCAGCAACCGGTTTTGTATTCGTGCAATGTCCGTATGGAGCCGATGCATGCATGTCAAGTAAAATGAAGTACAGCCGAACCTATGCTAAAGACCACCATCTTCGAATAGCAATTACCTGTCTATAGCAGCCATGCTTTGCTTTTTCCAATTATTCAATTATTACATAAATGAACCTGTAAACAAATCCACCTGATAACAAAAGCCAGCTCTTCCCGTGGCTGGCATTTATTCACAGGTTTGACTGTATTTTGATAAATATACATGCTCTATATAGTGGGAATAAACAATATTCCAACGATGTACCAATATTATATCCGTATATCTAGATTTCCGTCGCACAAAAACCAGGGGCCCGTTTCACTAAACTTCGTACAACTAAAATGTTCGTAAGTGCAAAAGTATGATAGTCTGTAAATTTCACATGAACAATGTTTTCTTGCAAACAATTATTGGATTTACATTTATTGAGCATAGGCTGCATATGCAGCATATGCTCAATAAATGTATATCCATCAATTGAAATTTCTAGACGATCCTAAATTTGAACATTTTAGTTGTACGAAGTGTAGCGAAACTGGCCCCAGGACTTTGCTACTGTACTATCAGTACGACAGATATGCTTACATGTACGTGCCGCACTTTGCATGTGCACTTCCAGCCTGCATTTGTTCTTGGTTCCACAAACGAACGATAACTCTCGTTGTCACTTTTAAACCAACGAAAATACACTTTTCTAACTAAAAACAACGAAAACGATGTAAAAACGATGCGTTGAAAGGAACGACAATATTCAATAAATATCATACAAAATGTACACTCATGTTAGAAGTCACATCATGTCACTATTACATACATTCCACACATTGTTTTATTTCAATTTTCAGGATGGCCACATACCAGAATGGAATCAAAACGACACAAAGCCCAATGTTCGGTTCCAGGATGCGCCTAATAATCGTCCTCGGTACAGCACAACTAATGCTCATCCCAGTAATGCCTTCGGCACCACAACCGCGAGACGCCCATGTGGCTCGGAGGACGTAACCGCAAGTCCTCCGTGGCAATCTGAAAACACTGGCGGACGGCAACAGGGTTCTGACAAAGTGACGACAACAGAACCAACAACACAACAACACAACAACACAACAACACAACAGACGAGTACAAACAACCGACGTTGGCTCTTTGATTGGATTAAATGTCTAAAGGCAAACTCAACAGACCAAAAGAAAGTTGACTCAGAACCTAAATCAGCCAATGCTGGCAAGCATGACGATAATTTCACTAGTTCACATAGCAACACTGCAAATGCGCCTCTTAATAGACAAAGCAACACACCTTATACATTGCATAGGGATCGGATGAGGACTAACGATGGGATGCACGACCCGTTTGCTAGTCAGTCTAGCGAAGTGGTTCCATATGTAGAGCAAAGGGCGGAACCGCATAGATATTCTTCAGGTCAAGGGAATCTAGTGTATCCTTTAGGTGAAGATCAAAATGGCCGGACACATAGCTACGATATGAATAGGAATCAACACGGCGTATTCACGCGGTACATGGATGTTCGAGGCTTTCAAGACAAAGACAACACTGTTGTTTATAGGAACATTGAGCAGTACGAGGTATCATCGCTCGGGGGTCACTATCACGTGCAAAGGCGAGAACAGCGGGTGGTCAACGACGGACGGGTGGATGATTCATGGGCACCTATAGAAGGCCAGGTTTGTTTGTGTTAACACATACAGTGGAACCTCTTTAAACCTGGGAGGTCCCCAGGGTGACTGGTTTAGTGGGGTTCCACTGTAAATCAGACATAAGACTATGCCAAGGCATGCATATATTCTGTGTGAACTTGAACAGGCATTGTCATCAGAGATAGATGACAATGAAACCCATACAATTAAAGATACATAGACTGCATTCGTGTCCGATTTAGCGAGGTTTTACTGTAATATTATTCTATGCGAAAAATATGCACTCGTTGACTGCATTTACAGTAGTATTTGTGGTTGCTGGGCACGAACATCGTTTCAACAATTGTGAACTTTGTAGCCCCCCAATCAACCCGCCACTTACCACTTTATATTGCTTTTCTTTGAGCCGCCGCATGGAAACGTTTCTTTCCTGAGCTGTTCCAAACGAGAAAGTTCATGGCATAATTAGACAGGTACATGTACAATGGAATAGCAAATTTCACCATTTAGTTAACCCTGATACCAGGTGCATGATCACGTGGCTACAACAAGGACAACAATGGCTCAACGTGCTGAAAGCGCTCCCACTCCAAAGTAAGTTTTGATTAAATATGGCACAGAACACGAGTCTTCATGACCTGCATTTGGTGGTCGGGAGTTCGGCACATACTTCTGTCGGTTTTGCGAATAATCGATTTCCGTGTCAGTAGACATACAGCACGTTTGGCCAAAGTGCCGAGTCCACCAAATGCAGCTTAACAAGACGCGTTTAATGCGCCATATGTCATAACAATCCGTTACATAATAAGGACAATATAAAAGAATACGTATGTACGGAATGCTTCTGGAAGTTTCAGTACTTGTTGTTGTTGTTGTAACCACGTGATCATATACCTTGTGATAGTTACGATCGACGGTTATCATGAATCGCACGACGTGTATTGTATCTTCAGTATCTCATCAGCTGTGTACATGTGGTGGGTGTCGAAATCTCTCCGCTATTCGAGCACATGCATGCTCAGAAGGTTAATGATAACCATGATAACCACCGGCCGATTCCTTTCTAGAGGCAACTGCCACCTGAAAAACTCCGTCAAACCAACCCCCGTCCATCGATACGGCACAGGCTGCACCGTCTACAGACCAGTCGGTTGTTCCATTGGCCAACGATCCACGACTGTCGTCGTATGAGGAGAGTGAGCAGACAGTGCGCCACGAGGACAGTGGCAAACTGGACCTGAATCTGAGGTTTTACAGAAATGACATCAAGTTCAGACCGGATGGTGAGTATTCTGTGTTCCAGTTATAACTAACTACATGGCATTTTATAAACAAATGCAGTGTCAGTTTTTAACATTGGACCATACATTCACTAATTGGAGTATTGCCATTGTAATAAATTGCTTGAATAGATGTTGATATTTGCTGTATTCACATAGATCTATGAAGAGATCTATGACCGTCAACAGAGTACGTTTTATATGCTTTCAGCGAGTGCGCGCTGTATGTTTTAATAAAAATAGATACTTTTACTGGGCCACCGTATACTACTAATAGTGCATTATTTTTCTCATGCATACACCTGTAGATTTTCGTCGCACAAAAACCAGGTTTACAATGAGCGTGTACATTTGCCACGGACACTTAAGCTTGTAAGTGTATTGTGCTGTCGTTGTACTTTATTACAGGTGATGGCATTTTGGAGGTTCATAACAACTGGTTTGGCAGCTACCAACTACTGGAACACAATAGAGTATTCATCCACTGGTACGTGGGTCTTACTTGAACACATAGAGGATATTCATATTTGCAAAGAATATGACATATATGTTCATCGAGTGGTGTGGAATGTCCATATTTCACGAGTGCCGTTAGGCACGAGTGAAATATGGACATTTCACACCAGTCGATGAAAATATATGTCATATCATGACATATATGTTCATCGAGTGGTAACGGCCCTCGTGAAATATGGACATTTCACACCACTCGATGAACATATATGTCATATCCGTTGCAAAAATATGAATATTCTATTTATTATATAGCGCTCCATGGACATTAGCAGTTTTTTAGACTGTATACGGTAATGAATGTGTATTTGCAGCCTATTTGTAGTCCGGCACCGCAGGTGCGCGTTATGAATATAGATCTTATTTTCACCGGAAGATGTTTATTTCATCGATGAGAACATATGACTTTTATTTAGATCGTATAACTATGTATTCATGGGTAGGTATATAATAAAATAGAGTATTCATCCACTGTTTCGTGGGTCTTACTTGAACACAATAGAGTATTCATCCACTGGTACGTGGGTCTTACTTGAAGTTCGTACTTTCTCTGCGCATATGTGGCTGTGACTGAATTGGGGCTTATGGGATTTGTGAAAAATGCAGGTCCTAATCAAACAACATGCTTCCGTAGCCTGGTAGCAATTTATCTTGCTTGTTAGAAGCAGTATGGATGTTTCATTGATGGAATGGCGAACAGTGCAGATCCTGATCAGACTGTGCGGATGCACAGGCTGATCTGGATCTACACTGGTCGCAAAACCCATAAACCTCATTTCTCAAGCGACACCCTCTTATCTTGATATATGGACTCGCCATGTGTATTTACTTTTGCTATGTACAAGTTCTGATAGCCATGTTTGGCGGTTACCATGGATAGCTTGATATTGTATTGTGCATTTTTAGTTTACTGTCTGTTTCACGAAACCTTCCCAAATGTTACGGCCATATGAACAACAAAAACAATATTGTTTTTTGATAATATTAAATTTTATCAAAATTTAAGAATGAACTTTATTTTTATTTCGTGAAATCTGGTCAAATATTGATTTTATTACGAAAAATTGATTTGTCTATGGGAATTTAACATGGGGGAAAATGAGATGGAGGAGCTGTGGGACTAGTAAAAACAAAAAGGAAATGTTTGGAAATTTACTTCGAAAACTGGCTAGATAGCTTGGAAATGATCTAACTAAGAAAACAAAAGTTAAATTTTGAAAATCTCTGAAGATGGTAGGGTCATTTGTGCCATTGACCATTACACTGCTGGCTACACTAGTTGCCTACGATATGGTGATCTAAGAGAGGAGATGAGAGTTTCGCAGCGAGGTAGCACGCTTGTAATGGATGGCTATAGTTTTCATGTAGTCGTATTCGGAGATTATCATGAGTAATTACAAGGTAGTTACAGTTACAGGGAGTACCTTCTCATGCCCTTGCGCAGAGGGGGTGGGACGGGTGCGTACGCACCCCTCTTAGCCCTTTAAACACCACATGCCTGTATTGGTATTGGCAAAAAGTGTAGATCCAATTGAGCCGGTTCGTGACGAGCCGTCTCATCAGGATCTGCACTTTTTGCGAGTAATTTTCATAATTTTGAGAACAAAAACACCCCATGTTCATAAATGGACTGGTCCGAAAATCATTTTGTGATGATTTGATTGGTTGTAAAATTAACATATCAAAATGCATGTTAATTTTACAACCAATCCAATCATCACAACATGATTTTCGGACCAGTCCATTTATAAACATGGGGTGTTTTTGTTCTCAAAATCACTTAGGGGTGAAAGGGTTAATCTGCCGAGGTCTGTCCGTGGATGTGCAAACAAAAATGCTTAGCCCTTCGCGCAGTCGATAACGCACCCTCCTAAATTAATTCCTGAGTACGGGCCTGCTTCTGATTATCGTATACGGCGATTTTCATGGATCACTGGACCGTGTCTTGTAATTGTATACTTTCTCATTTACAATGAGCACCTTCTGGTTTTCGCCTTCGGCGATTATCAAGCATCGCTAGACCTGTCTGGTACGGAGCCCCGCAGGGAACGTAGAGGAATTTTTTTTTTATTAATTAGTTCCCACGACCTCAATTTAACAATTCGTTCCCACGAATTAACAATTCGTTCCATCAATTTAACAATTCGTTCCCACGAAATAACAATTCGTTCCTACGGGAACGAATTATTAATTCGTTGGAACGAATTGTTATTTCGTGGGAACGAATTGTTAATTCGAGGGAACGAATTGTTAAATTGAGGGAACGAATTGTTAATTCTTGCTCAGTTACAATGAGCACCTTCTGATTGTCGAATATTGCGATTAGTATGGATCGCTAGACCTTGTCTGGCAGTTGCATAGTTTCCCATTGATCTTGCTATCTTGTTGCAGGCTGTTCCCTTTGCCTGACTGGGACCCTGTATACTCATGGACACAACCACTACAGGACCCCGAAGCCAGGGTATGTGTGATTTCCAAATCATGAACACACATTGTCACCAAAGACAAATGACAATGCCACAAATGACCAAACTGATGTTTTCTTCTTGTCCCCAGTACGTATCACTACATACATGAATATACATTAAATGCTTGTAACGGTATCTCGACGTCGCTATAGCGCTAGGCGCTTCGCCTGTTAGGGCCGCGGGTTTGAGCCCGAATGGCGACCATGAACAGCACTACATTAATGAAACACGTCATGCTATTTTGTACTTTCTGACATCTGCGTGATTTCATGAAGTACGTTTACAAAAATCACAATATTTTCCGCAGATGGCGTCGAAAGTTGACATAATTTTCAGCGTGCATACGGAATTATATCAACTTTTGACTTTATTTATGGAAAATATTGTAAATTTTGTAAACGTATTTAATGAAATGACGCAGATGTCCGAAAGTACAAGATCGCATGGCGTGTCTCATTTGTTCCTATAGGCTATCTGGGGCGACAAGACCCTGCGTAATCGAGTGAAGTTGTCGTACAACCTGATGCTGAATTTGTTCCGGATGATCCTCAAAGATCAAAGGACGGGCGATATTGGCCGCACCAAGGACTGGCGGGCGCGATATGACCACTTTGTTAATTAGGTGCAGTGCACCCTCTCTAAGCCGGGCACAATGGATGGTATCCAGTTTAGAGAGACTCAGCTGTAATTCTGTCATACACGATCCTAAAAATATGTGTGTTTGCTTTAATATCACAAATGTGGTTGAGACTGGAGAAATCGGTGTTATGAGTTTTGCGACCAGTGCAGATCCATATCAGCCAGTGCATCCGCACAGTCTGATCAGGATAATCACTCTTCACCATTCCATCAATGAAACACCCGTCATGCTTCTAACAAACAAGGCAGATCGTAATTAGGCTACATACATGTGATATAATAAAGACCTTCGGTGTAAACAAATCCCATAAGCCCCATTTCTCCAGTCACAGCCGCACATATACATGAAGATTATATTACATTTAAATATAAGTGAAACCCATTAACCCTTCCATATTCCAGGTCCGATCAGAGCAAACACCAAGTGACGCGGATCTTACGGTCTCTCGGCGCACTCGGATTTGGCGGTTACCAAACACCGTTCGTTCTGTTTCTGTTACACGAGGTCTTGGTCACCAAACAGCTGGCAATGCTGGCCAAAGATGATTGTATCGACGACTGGATAGATTCCATTCGTGATCTGAACGAACGGGGGCCGTGAAAGACTTCTATGACCAGTACTAACACTCGCAAAACAGTGTAGTCAGTGGCTATGGCCAGGCATCGATGTCAAAAAGTGTTGTTCCAAGGGCTGGGGATTACTCTGGCAAATACCGAAACGCCAAGTCTACTACATTTCGGCTATAGAGTTTATTCGCAATGAATACTGATCTGAAATGTTCTTCATATGTGGGCGTGGCTGGAAATAAGGGGTTTATGGGCTTTGCGATCAGTGTAGATCCAAATCAGCCTGTGCATCCGCACAGTCTGATCAGGATCTGCACTGTTCGCCATTTTATCAGTGAAATACCCGGCATGCTTCTAGCAAGCAATACATATTGGTATCAGGCTACAGGAGTGTGTTGTGTGATTAGGAGATACATTGGCCACGAAACATTCGCATTTACAGCTGATGTTGGCAACTATTTCGTGGATGTGTTCACCTGCAAACATGTTCGCACCCACTTTTGTATTATACACAGTTTTGTATGCAACTTTCCGAGCAAGCTATCGGCAGTTATATTCGAAATCAGGCAGTTTGATTGGTCGAGACTGAGCTAATCAAATTTCCTGATTTCGAGCATCAGGTAGAAGCACAGTTCCTGCGCCTCATGCCTCATGATGGTGCACTGCGATGTTTACAATTCGTGTACAACTAGTGCACCGTTGTTAGGTCAAGCCCCAGAATCCATACACCATTGATATTTGTTTATAGCATGGTTTTGCGTAACCCGAATTCTCTGTCTGTAACGCAGGAACTTATTTGGATGGAAATAGAAATCAAAAAGCACTTCAAATGTTTAAGTGCTTGAATAGCTTATGCCCAAATTATCTAAACAATGCATTTAAACAAACAACAGCAATTAATTCGTTAAACTTAAGGTAAGCAGACACAAACAATATAAATATATATCTACCAAAACCTATCATCGAACTATACAGGTCAACCATCGTCTATTCTGGAGCCAAAATATGGAATGATCTACATGTACCACAGTATGTTAAAACTGCCAAGTCCGTGGAAGATTTTAAGAGCAAATACATAGTACATGTTCATACAATTGTGACTTATGTTTACATGTTAATACTTGTAGCGTTATTATTTGTTAAATATACATGTACTTGTAGATAGATAGATAGATATTACTTACTTACTTATTTACTTTTTATATATGCCGGAACGTGTGACTAATATTCTCCGTTCAGCGAGTGAACTAATTTGAGGCACGCCATGTGATCTTGTACCTTCGGATATCTGCGTAATTTCATTAAATACGTTTACAAAATTTGCAATATTTGCATAAATAAAGTAAAAAGTTGACAATTTTTTCAGAGTACATGTGGAATATAATTGTCAACTTTTGACGCCATTTACGGAATATATTATACATTTTGTAAACGTATTTCGTGAAATTATGCAGATGTCCGAAGGTACAAACTCACATGGCGTGTCTCATTTTCGCTTGTAACTGGATAAATGAAGCTTATCGTCACAGCGGCATCGGCGCAGTCTGATCAGGGTCTACACTGTTCGTCATTTAACCACTGAAGCACCCACCATGCTTCTAGCATGTACACATGCACGCCGTTAGAAATCAGGTTACGACAATAAGCATAAACTAGAGCGGCTTGAGCTGCATCAACGGTTTGATCCTCAAACATTGATTTCATGTGTAACTAAGCTTTAGCCCAAGGTGTAAACTATCGGTTGCAAAAAGAATTTCTGAAGTTTTAGAATGAACAGTCCAACATTATTGTGTTCGCATCATCACACCGATGTGGGGCCGGTTAGCTTAGAGGTAGAGCGATGGACTCGGAGCGAGGGATACCGGGTTCGATCCTCAGCCAAAGTTTTAGCTAAAGGACTGAAATATCGACTACAGCAAAAACAATTGAAATCTAATGATAAATAACGAAGCTGACGTCACATCCGTTTGCTCTATTTTGAAAACTTGAAAAAATACGTTCATCTTTGACATCGAATAGAACCAGAAGTAGTCAAGATAGAGCTTTGAAAATTATCATCTTTTATGCGGCTGACACTCCCCTATCACACTGGCAAGAAATTATGTTGCTGACATTACTGTACAAATTGGAAAACGTTTGTAAAGACCACCCGTTATCAGCCGAAATTCGGCAAAAATTCGGCAAAATCATTGAAAAGTATGTACATTTTTCAACTTCAAATGCCTATAGCTCTCTTATTTGACCAGATGGCCGAGAACTGTCACCGAGTTCGACATAGAGAATTTTGTCAGCTTTCCAATGCAAAAAGAATTAATAAATTAATTAATTAATACAAAGATACTATTAATAGAACAAATAAAAACCACGACCAAATGTAATAAGAAGCTATATAACATGTTTCTTAATCAACAGAAACCGGTTATGCATAAAGCCAAGACAAAATGGGATGACGAATTCGCGGATAAAAATATAAATTGGAAGATAGTCTACACAAATCATTTTACAAACACTATAAGTTCTAAACTTAGGAATTTTCAGTACAATTTTTTGATGAGAATTGTTGCTACAAACGATTATTTACTTAAGTGTAACATTGTCAGCTCCAATTTGTGTGATGTTTGCGCCATGGCTCCAGAAACAAATAAGCACCTTTTTTGGGAATGCACTATAAGCCAACATTTTTGGACACAGCTGAATACCTTTTTAAACAATAATAATATTGTATGTAATTTTGATTGGCACACTGTTTGCTTCGGGCAATATGAGCAAGACAACAAGTTTTTCAACTTTTGTATCATACTAGGAAAATACTTTATATATACATGTAAATTACGAAACACGGATAAATTTCCAGAGTTTATGTCTTACCTAAGGCAACACAAAATATTGAAAAAGAAATTGCAATGAATAGAAATAAGCTCATAGTTCATGAACGAAAATGGAATGTTATCCAATTAGACTAATACTCATTTAGAGATACACGAACCTTCTGATTATACATACACATATTACAGTTATGTATAACAGCATATACCGTAATAGTATTGTATCGTGATGTGTTGCTCAGTTATTATTCACTAAACCTATTTCACCATATCTCATTTTCAACTCTATTCTCTCATCTAAATAACATTCTTAAATAAATCCAACCTAACCATGAAAAAAAAAAATATAATAATAATTTTGAAATCGGTTGGAAAATAAGGAAGTTATAGAAAGTATGACGTCACTTCCGGTTTCGTGGATAGTGGCATTAAGAGATTTCTGAAAATCTCTAAGTCTCGACTCACACTTGATCCGAATCGGCATGCAAAATTTGAAATCGATCCGACCAGCGGTTTGGGCTGTAGACTGAACGGCTGAATAAAAAAAAAAAACAATAAAAAAAAAAAACCCAACGAAAACAATAGGTTTTCGGCGCAGCTGAAAGCCGCCTCAAACCTAATCAGACGCTTAAGGACACAGTCAACTTATGAATAATATAGACGGTAAACCAGTCCTGGTACAGCTTAGCAACAAGGAGTAAATTCTCAGGACAACGGCATTGAATGTTATTATTATGACAGAGAGATAAATAAAATAGATGCTGCAGGAAAGGTATGTCTGTGCCAAACATTTTATTATATTATTTACATGCTCTACACATGCAGGTTAAATTTTTATTTTTTCTGTATACGACTTGATGTGGGGGTGAGATGGAGATTTCGAAAGTGAAAGTAGACGGTTCCGTCAAAAAAGGGGAAATAACTCATGAAAATCAACCCGCATGACCCCGTGTTTGGCATGGATCTAGAACCGGCTTAGGTCACTGACTCCAGGAACGGAAGTAACACAATTGATTTTGTCGCAGGTAGTTTGCGATTGTCATGTTTGTGTGAATGTGGGTCTATGGGAAATCAATTGGTTGTCTGTTTCCTTAAGTGGCCACAACTGCCATACTCTGATGCCAGATATTCCGACAGCGTCGCACCACAGGTGGATGATTCGGACATGTGACACAAAAACAAATGCCCATTACAAAAAAATCCATTACACCACCCACTTGGTCTCGTACAGTACTAACTTCCATTATATAAGATAGTACTGTATGAGACCAAGTGGGTGGGGCAATGGATTTTTTTGTAATGGGCATTTTTTTTGTGTCACATGTCAGAGTCTTCCACCTGTGAGTTGCACTTGTCTTTTCCGCATTACGATAAAGTTATTTATATTCTGTTTTAAATGTGTACCGATATCATAATAAAATATCGATAAGCACAGCATAAGCTTGACGGATTTGTTCGAAAGGAAGGCAACATATGCGTCTACTTACCCCGTTATCTGGTGTATGGATCCCTGGCTGATGAAGACTATCATGTGAGTAAATCATTATGTTGTCAGCATCGCCTATTTGCGGGCAGTAACTCTGCAAAACTTCCGTGTCGTCCGTATGTGAGCAACCAAGCATCGCCCAGATCAGCTTACACACCAGGAGCATGTTTCACTAAACTTCGTACGACTAAAAAGTGCGTAAGTTCAAATTTGGAATCGTCTGGAAATTTCAATTGATGTATTTACATTTATTGAGCATAGGCTGCTTATGCAGCCTATGCTCAATAAATGTAAATCCAATAATTGTCTACAAGAAAACGTTGTTAATGTGGAATTTACAGACTATCACAATTTTACACTTACGAACATTTTAGTCGTACGAAGTTTAGTGAAACGGGCCCCCGGTTCGTCCGATTAGTACGGAAGCATGGAGGGGACATGTGATTTTTTTATTTATCTAGTGGCCTTATTATTATGTCGTGGCCACGAGATAAATAAAAACAAACACACCTAAATATCACGACACAATTCAGATGTGTTGTTTTTTTTCTTTATCTCGTGCCCACGACTTATTATGTCATGAGATAAATAAAAGAAAACACACACCTAATTATCTCGCGGCCACGAGATATTTAGTGTTTTTTTTAATTATTTCGTGGCCACGAGTTAATAAGTCGTAACCACGAGATAAATAAAAGAAAACACACACTTAATTATGTCGTGGCCAAGAGATATTCAGTGTTTTTTTTTAATTATCTCGTGGTCACGACTTAATAAGTCGTTGCCACGAGATAAATAAAAGAAAACACATGTCCCCTCCAAGCTTCCGTAGACTAGAGCGTACGCTTTACAACTTTAGTCAACGAGGAAGTATTTCACCTGCTGGTGAACCGATCGTATTGGTTGCCGTGACTGGAAAATCGAGGCTTATGGCATTTGTGACCAGTGCAGCTCCTGGTCAAATAGCACACTCGTGTAGCCTGATAACGATATAATTATACTGCGTGTTGCATGACGGGTGTTTCATTGATGTAATTGCGAACAGTGCCGGTCCTGATCAGACTGTGCGGATGCACAGGCTGATCTGGATCTACACTTGTCGCAAAACCAATAAGCCCTATATTTCCAGTCACAGTCATGTATGATCACACTGCAATGTTTACAGGACTAACGTTTTCCGTACTCAACACAGAGCCGAGCTCAACCCAGGTGACCCAGATGTGCTTGAGTTGAGCATGACATTGTGAACTGAATATTTATATCACCTTGGGCACGGGTCATTATGTACGGAGCCCGCAGGGGACATATATTTTTTGTAATTAATTAGTTCCCACGAAATAAAAATTCGTTCCCTCAATTTAACAATTCGTTCCCTCGAAATGACAATTCGTTCCCACCATGGGCGGATTCAGGGGGGAGGGGGCGGACCCGGCGAGCGCCCCCCACCCTAAAATTCGCCGAGTAAAGTTTTTTTACAAGTTACAAGGCACGTTTCTACGTTCGCGTTGTGAATTTATTGTTTATTGGGACGTGCAATGTTGCCAAGTGCCATATATTCCAAGCATTTTTCGGTCGTTGTCTTATTGTTTCAAAATGTAAACGTTTTCAATCAAAAATCATGTCTAAACATACTGTGACAGTGTCAATATGTTTGCTCCAAAATGCGCCAGAACGCAGGAAACGCGATGTAGATTTCAAAAAATTTACGGGGGGGGGGGGGGAATGCCCCCGGACCCCCTAGCTATCCCGAGCTCCGCTCGGTCTACGAACGAGCAACGATCGTTCTATAATATTGAAGCAACCCAGCCAGCGAAGCATCGCTATACACGCTTGTGTATTGCGTATTTCTCGCTTCGAATTTATCACACATTTTGGTCAACAAAACACGTCTGTCATTTTGTGCACACAACTTACCACGATCTCTGATGCATGCCTGAATGTTCACAAGTGTCAATAGTTTATGATTGTCCTCTTCACACACCAGGAAACTTGTTTAGTTCGTTATAATTCACAATAGTTTGTTGGCATTTCCGGTGTGTGTTAAATGCAGCCGCCATGTTTACTGGCTGTGCTTGTTTTGGCTCGTATCTGATCGGAACTGTCCGTCATCACAATCCAGCCAATCACTATGCGGGAGGTTGGACAAGTTCCGTAAGTCACGGAACTTGTCCAACTCGGCTTGACAAAACCTATAAATAGGAGTGAAATCTGTCAGTTGGCGACTTTGTCCCGAGCGACTCAACTCGAGACGGAACTCGCGTCTCAGAACTCCCAAGGCTCAACTATCCTCCCCATTAAACATTACTCACCGACGATGTTACCAATGGTCCGTTATTCGTGAGATGTGATGATTTGAACGTCATTCTGACATTATTGATTATTAATATAGGCTGGAACCATAATAATGCCAATATCCCATTACCCCACCCACTTTTTCCCCATTGCGATACGATTCCCAATTTGAGCCCCCCTCCCACCCCTGTTAGGTGATCCCCATTCCATTGTCATGCGTCCTAGCTGTTGTGTGCCCCCATTCAGCTATGTGTCATGATTCCCACCTCAGCTTCGTGACCCCCGGCTGTGTGACTCCCCACCCCTGCTGTGTGCCCACCTGCTGTGAATTCCCCACCCAGCTGTGTGACTCCCCACCCAACATTAGTCCCCAAGAGCTTCCTGACCCGCCCCCAGATGTGTGACTCGCCACCATAGCTTCGTACCCCCTCCCTTTCAACCCCTGCTGTGCGATTCCTGACCCTGCTTCGTGTCCTCCTGCATTATTTCCCACCCCCAGCTTCGTGATCCCCGCTGTGTGACTCCCCCACCCAGCATTATTTCCCACCCCAGCTTCGTGATTCCCGCTATGTGACTTCCCCACCCAGCATTATTCCCACCCCAGCTTCGCGATTCCCGCTGTGTGACTCCCCCACCCAGCATTATTCCCACCCAGCTTCGTGATCCCCGCTGTGTGACTCCCACACAGTCGCCTGTTGTGCTTTTGTATCTTGCCATGTGTACATCTCATATTAGTCATTATTTGTCCATAATCAAATCACCCTCATCGTTGTTATCATAGTTT
Source organism: Conchocele bisecta (assembly GCA_029237695.1). Taxonomy (NCBI): domain Eukaryota; kingdom Metazoa; phylum Mollusca; class Bivalvia; order Lucinida; family Thyasiridae; genus Conchocele; species Conchocele bisecta. The sequence continues at coordinate 71,922,035 of CM055273.1, forward strand.
GTCACCACTCTTTAATTGTACAAGTTGAGTAATACTGCATGTTAGAACTATTATCAAAATAGCATATGTTACTAAAATCTCGTCACTGTCGTCTTTTCATTGCCAAGTAGATATAGTCGTTAAATGTCCCTACCCCGATTTACGAGGGCCCGCTACCATTCCCCTGCGTGAACAGGAAACTATGGTTTATACCGTATTGCTGAAGACGGATACGACATAGGGACGTTACAATATAGTCAAGTATTGCAAAATAGTTACGCCCCCCCCCCAACCCGAAATCCAGTAGCCAATTTCATCAACAATGCAAAGTATACTTTTCTAGCAAAATATACTTTGAGGGAGAAATTTTCAATTTTAGGATAAATTAATTAATTTTTATTATACTGAATTTATAACATTATCACAGCCATTTTGGCTGTGATAATGTAATCAATTCAGTATAATAATTATGCATACTTGTAATCATCAACTATATGCAGTAGTTAGATCTATATGAAATAATGCATTTCAGGAAAAATAAATGATTACTCCCTCAAAGTATACTGTGCTAGAAAAGTATACTTTGCAATGTTGGTGAAATCGGCTACTGGATACGCGCCTGCCCACGATATAACAATTCGTTCCCTCGAATTAACAATTCGTTCTACGGGAACGAATTGTTAATTCGATGTAACGAAGTGTTAAATTGAGGGAACGAATTGTTATTTCGTGGGAACGAATTAATAAAAAAAAGAATTCTAAGGGGTCTACGTAATTATGTACATATACGCAAAACTAAAACTTTGCAATAAACATAATATGGGCAGCGCTCTGTGAAAACCAGCCTTAATGACAACGTCATGAAAGCCTGAAAATGACGTCGCAAAGCTACGCTTACATTTACCAACGTCACGTCGGATATTGACACTCGAAATAGTTACGTCATTGCAATAAGTTGTCCTATTTATAACCGTACGCTTTACCATTTGCGGCTCACAAACATTTTAATGTTGGACGACTTGTGCCCTGACATTTGAAACAAAATAACAACTCGACCGTTTTTTTGTTTTAGATAACACATCACAAAATCAGTATTATGTAATCATATTGCGAATATTTCTTTTAAACTTTATTTATAATTATTTATACAACAAGTACAAACAAACGCGGGAAAAGGCGCATGTATGTTTCTTATTTTGGGTTGAAACTGGAATACTCAAAGAAAACAAACGTATCCTGTCTGGCGATCACCGTAAGATATACATGTATTTACAAACTGAGGATCGAACCCGGGGTGCATGTACGCGCTCTTTACTAATTGTGCTAAACGGTCCTGTTCAGATTACGTGGAAGTGTGCCCGCAAACGTTAATTTTATTAACGAAAATGTAAACAGTTGGCTCATTAACTCGGACACGTATTCTGGATAAAATTGGCCACGAATAGAACTGGGCACAGGGCTTAATTCGCTTAATTTACTGTTTCGCCTGACGAATGTTTCGAAAATCAACATCATACAATTTGGAAAGAATAAGCTTATCATAGATGTAAATGTATGGTAGTGCCAAATATACACGGCTCCTGGCATATACAAGGTGCATGATCACGTGGTTAAAACAACAACAACGTCGCCCACACCAAAGTAAGTATGATTTGATAATTTCCTTAATATGCAACGGATTTTGATGAAATATGGCGCAGCAAACGCGTCTTCATGAGATGCATTTGGTGGTCCAGGGAGTTTGGCACAGACTTATGTCGTTTTTGCAAATAATCGATTCTTCGCAAAAACGACAGAAGTTTGGGCGAAAATACAGAGACCACCAAATGCAGCTTAACAAGACGCGTTTGATGCGCCATATTTCATCAACATCCGTTACGTAATAAGGACACTATAAAAGAATACGTACTTTCAATCGGATGGAAGCTTCAGTATTTGTTGTTGTTGTTAGTACCACGTGATCATACACCTTGATATTGCATCATGATGACACTGTGCCAAAACATGTGTTAGTATTTAGTATGTTGGTATTGTGACACGCGGCATGCATACTTACTGTGAACATAAGTGTAGCCGCCAGGGACGTAGCCTACTGATTTGTATAATATGTATATGCTTCAACTTACATGTACCTTAACACAAATATCACATTGAATCAGCCGTACGATTGCCGCAGCGCTGCAGATAAGCTGCGTATTTGCGTAAATACCCAATTAAAATTGCCAAAAACCCAATTCAAATCAGAAGAAGCGAGTATAAAAAAGAAATACAAATATTTTGGTACCTTTATCATGCTGCAGAAAACAATAAACAGACCACGAATATACATTATTTTTCTTATTTTCCCTGAAAACACATCTTGGTATTTCATTGGAAGGAGATAATTCTAATGAAATGCCAAGACATGTTTTCATTTCGAAGCAAACTACATGTATGCAATAATTGCTGTCTTTTGATGTGAAAACAGTATTGTGATTTTATTTTACCCAATTAAATTTGTTACATACCCAATTTCTTCAGAAATGATGGAGTGACAATACTCAATTACTAATTCCTTATCTAGAGCCTGTTGCCGTTTGATAATAATGTAAATATTCTTTAAAATAACCACTTGTAAATATGGTTATATGAATGTATAGCAATTTTACTAGTATATTTGCAATCATTGCAGACACTGATCAGACTGCACAGATATGCACAGGTCTCCAACATTTACACATTTAAGAAGTCCAACCGAAGTCAGATCGTTGTTAATTTACTTACTGCATGTACATTGTACTAAACAATGCACGTCTGCTTGCTTTATTGTTTATCACAGCCCCGTTCTAGTCGGAGGCGTGTAAATAACATAAAGCAAATGCACACACATTCTAGATTTGCAGATTAAACGCGACTAAATTCACACGAGTCACTTTGAACAAATGTCGCAGGGTGCATTACAACGAAATCAATTATGTGATCGGGACAAATTTAGTCACTGACTGGATTATAGTGTGCAGGTATGAATTCAAAATACATGTACGTATGTTGAACCTTATATGTCACAGAAACAAATATACCACACGTGTGAAGTATTCGTGCGAATGCGTCACACAATTCGGTGAATACTGGCCGAATACATCACAAACCGAAAATCTCACCCAATATTGTTCACTTGTTGGTATAAACAAAACTAAATTGCACATTTCGTTTTCAAATTAATTATTCCCGACGGCAGGTTATACTGCCGGTATTTTTATCGGGACATGTTGTAACAATTATACTATAATGTATGTTACATCTCCACATTTTCCCGACATCGATGTATTGCAGGTTTATGAAAATATTTTTTATTCAAATGGTAAACCAATTATCAAAAATTCAAACCCACACAAATATAAAAATACACAGTAATGGATAATTTTGCTCTGAATGTTCTGTTGGCATCTTTCGATTTTAACCCATTACATTCCATTTTCTAAATAAATACGCGTGTTGTCGCGCCGGCAACAGGAACGAAAATAACAAATATAAAAATGTAGAAATCTGCATAGTACAGTTGATAAATGCGAACATAACATTTGAAGAAAACTTACAATAATACAAAAAGAAATCCGTACCGGCAGTAAATTCATAGACAATTCATAGACAGTCGACTTTAATTTTGTTTAAAAATCCGCGGGGGTGTCCGACTACCCTCTAGACCCCATCGGGCGCTGTTCAAAGTTATTGATATGTGCAGCCATATGCCTATCGAAATTCTATCCAAATTCTGGTCATTCATTTCTACAGAAAAAAATGAATTTGTTTCAATCATCGATACGATGTGCATATGATTTACTATTTCAAACACTAGGAATGCCGTTTAGTTTTTAGCTCGCCTGCACAAAGTGCCGAAGAGCTTATGGCATACCCCCGGCGTCGTCGGCGTCGTCGGTGTCGGCGTCAGCGTCGGCGTCGTCCACAAACTTAACGTTGGGTAAATGTCTTATAACTTCTATTTTTTTCATGGAACACCTTGTTATTTCATACATGCATTCCTCATGACACTCTATCATGCTGTAGCAAATGCATGACCCACCACCCAACTCTTACCCCAAGGTCAAGGTCACAAACTTAGCACATTCACAAACTTAACGTTGGGTAAATTTCTAAAAACATCTGTTTCCTTTCATGGAACGCCTTGATATTTCATACATGCATTCCTCAGATGACCCTCTATCATGCTGTAGCAAATGCATGACCCACCACCCAACCCTTACTCCAAGGTCAAGGTCACAACCATAGCACATTCATAAACTTAACTTTGGGGTAATTTTCTTATAACATCTGTTTCCTTTCATGGAACGCCTTGATATTTCATACATGCATTCCTCAGATGACCGTCTATCATGCTGTAGCAAATCCATGACCCACCACCCAACCCTTACCCCAGGGTCAAGATCACAAACTTAGCATGTTCATAAACTTAACGTTGGGGGTAAATGTTGTGTAACTTCTGCTTATTCACAGGGAATGTCTTCATATTTTACACATGCATTCATCTGATGACCCTCTATCATGCTGTATCAAATCCACGATCCATCGCCCAACCATTACCCCAAGGTCAAGGTCACAAACTTAGCATGTTCATAAACTTAACGTTGGGGTAAATGTTGTGTAACGTTTGTTTATTTACAGGGAACGCCTTCATATTTCATACATGGATTCATCTGATGATACTCTATCGTGCTATGGCAAATCCATGACCAACCGCCCATCCCTTACCCCAAGGTTTAAAGGTCACAAACGTAGAACATTACATAAATTTAACGTTGGGGTAAATGTATAACATCTGTTTTCTTTCATGGACGTCTTGATATTTCATACATGCATTCCTCAGATGACCCTCTATCATGCTGTTGCAAATCCACGACTCACCACCCAACCATTACCTCAAGATCAAGGTCACAAACCTAGCACATTCATAAACTTAACGTTGGGGTAAATGTTGTGTAACTTCTGTTTCTTTACAGGAATACCTTCATATTTCATACATGCATTCATCTGATGATACTTCTATCGTACTATAGCAAATCCATGATCCACCTCCCACCCCATTTCCCCAAGGTCAATGTCACAAACTTAGCACATTCATAAACTTAACGTCGGGTAAATGTCTTATATAACATCTGTTTCCTTTCATGGAACGCCTTGATATTTTATACATGCATTCTTCTGATGATACTCTATTGTGCTATAGCAAATCCATGACGCACCCCTTACCCCAAGGTCAAGGTCACAAACTTAGGACATTCATAAACTTAACGTTTGGGTAAATGTCTTATAACATACGTTTCCTTTCTTGAAACGCCTTGATATTTCATACATGCATTCATATGATGATATCATATCGTGCTATCTCAAATTCATGACCCACCGCCCACCCCTTACCCCAAGATCAAGGTCACAAACTTAGCACATTCTAAACTTAACTTTGTGGTATTATTCTTATAACCTCCGTTTCCTTTCATGGAACGCCTTGATATTTCATACATGCATTCCTCATATGACCCTCTATCATGCTGTAGCAAATTCACAACCCACCACACAAACCTTACCCCAAGGTCAAGGTCACACACTTAGCATGTTCATAAACTTAACGTTGGCGTAAATGTTGTGTAACTTCTGTTTCTTTACAGGGAACACTTTCATATTTCATACATGCATTCATCTGATGATCCTCTATTGTGCTACAGCAAATCCATGACCCCTCCAAAACCCCTTTCCCCAAGATCAACATCATAAACTTAACGTTGGAGTAAATGTCTTTTTATAACTTCTGTTTCTTTACAGGGGGAACGCCTTGATATTTCATACATGCATTCATATGATGATACTCTATCGTGCTATAGCAAATCCATGACCCGCCCCCACCCCTTTCCCCAAGGTAAAGGTCACAAACATAGCACATTCATAAACTTAACATTTGGGTAAATGTCTTATAACATCTGTTTCCTTTCATGGAACGCCTTGATATTTCATACATGCATTCATCTGATGATACTCTATCGTGCTATAGCAAATCCATGACCCACCGCCAACGCCTTACCACAGGGTCAAGGTCACAAACTTAGCACATTCATAAACTTAACGTTGGGGTAAATGTCTTATAACATCTGTTTCCTTTCATGGAACGCCTTGATATTTCATACATGCATTCCTCACATGACCTTCTATAATGCTGTAGCAAATCCACAACCCACGACCTAACCCTTACCCCAAGGTCAATGTCATAAACTTAGCACATTCATAAACTTAACGTTGGGGTAAATGTCTTATAACATCTGTTTCCTTTCATGGAACGCCTTGATATTTCATACATGCATTCCTCACATGACCCTCTATAATGCTGTGGCAAATCCACAACCCACGACCTAACCCTTACCCCAAGGTCAATGTCATAAACTTAGCACATTCATAAACTTAACGTTGGGGTAAATGTCTTATAACTTATGTTTCCTTTCATGGAACATCTTGTTATTTCATACATGCATTCCTCAGATGACCCTCTATCATACTGTCGCAAATGCATGACCCACCACCGAACCCTTACCACAAGGTCAAGGTCATAACCATAGCAAATTCATAAACTTAACGTTGGGGTAATTTTCTTATAACATCTGTTTCCTTTCATGGAACGCCTTGATATTTGATGCATGCATTCCTCAGATGACCCTCTATCATGCTGTAGCAAATCCATGACCCACCACCCAACCCTTACCCCAGGGTCAAGGTCACAAACTTAGCATGTTCATAAACTTAAGGTTGGGGGTAAATGTTGTGTAACTTCTGCTTATTCACAGGGAATGTCTTCATATTTTACACATGCATTCATCTGATGACCCTCTATCATGCTGTATCAAATCCACGATCCATCGCCCAACCATTACCCCAAGGTCAAGGTCACAAACTTAGCATGTTCATAAACTTAACGTTGGGGTAAATGTTGTGTAACGTTTGTTTATTTACAGGGAACGCCTTCATATTTCATACATGGATTCATCTGATGATACTCTATCGTGCTATGGCAAATCCATGACCAACCGCCCATCCCTTACCCCAAGGTAAAGGTCACAAACGTAGAACATTCATAAAATTAACGTTGGGGTAAATGTCTTATAACATCTGTTTTCTTTCATGGAACGTCTTGATATTTCATACATGCATTCCTCAGATGACCCTCTATCATGCTGTTGCAAATCCACGACTCACCACCCAACCATTACCTCAAGATCAAGGTCACAAACCTAGCACATTCATAAACTTAACGTTGGGGTAAATGTTGTGTAACTTCTGTTTCTTTACAGGGAATACCTTCATATTTCATACATGCATTCATCTGATGATACTTCTATCGTACTATAGCAAATCCATGATCCACCTCCCACCCCTTTCCCCAAGGTCAATGTCACAAACTTAGCACATTCATAAACTTAACGTCGGGTAAATGTCTTATATAACATCTGTTTCCTTTCATGGAACGCCTTGATATTTTATACATGCATTCTTCTGATGATACTCTATTGTGCTATAGCAAATCCATGACGCACCCCTTACCCCAAGGTCAAGGTCACAAACTTAGGACATTCATAAACTTAACGTTTGGGTAAATGTCTTATAACATACGTTTCCTTTCTTGAAACGCCTTGATATTTCATACATGCATTCATATGATGATATCATATCGTGCTATCTCAAATTCATGACCCACCGCCCACCCCTTACCCCAAGATCAAGGTCACAAACTTAGCACATTCCTAAACTTAACTTTGTGGTAGATATCTTATAACCTCCGTTTCCTTTCATGGAACGCCTTGATATTTCATACATGCATTCCTCATATGACCCTCTATCATGCTGTAGCAAATTCACAACCCACCACACAAACCTTACCCCAAGGTCAAGGTCACACACTTAGCATGTTCATAAACTTAACGTTGGCGTAAATGTTGTGTAACTTCTGTTTCTTTACAGGGAACACTTTCATATTTCATACATGCATTCATCTGATGATCCTCTATTGTGCTACAGCAAATCCATGACCCCTCCAAAACCCCTTTCCCCAAGATCAACATCATAAACTTAACGTTGGAGTAAATGTCTTTTTATAACTTCTGTTTCTTTACAGGGGGAACGCCTTGATATTTCATACATGCATTCATATGATGATACTCTATCGTGCTATAGCAAATCCATGACCCACCCCCGCCCCCACCCCTTTCCCCAAGGTAAAGGTCACAAACATAGCACATTCATAAACTTAACATTTGGGTAAATGTCTTATAACATCTGTTTCCTTTCATGGAACGCCTTGATATTTCATACATGCATTCATCTGATGATACTCTATCGTGCTATAGCAAATCCATGACCCACCGCCAACGCCTTACCACAGGGTCAAGGTCACAAACTTAGCACATTCATAAACTTAACGTTGGGGTAAATGTCTTATAACATCTGTTTCCTTTCATGGTAACGCCTTGATATTTCATATGCATTCCATCCCACATGACCTTCTATAATGCTGTAGCAAATCCACAACCCACGACCTAACCCTTACCCCAAGGTCAATGTCATAAACTTAGCACATTCATAAAACTAACGTTGGGGTAAATGTCTTATAACATCTGTTTCCTTTCATGGAACGCCTTGATATTTCATACATGCATTCCTCACATGACCCTCTATAATGCTGTGGCAAATCCACAACCCACGACCTAACCCTTACCCCAAGGTTCAATGTCATAAACTTAGCATTCATAAACTTAACGTTGGGGTAAAATGTCTTTTATAACTTATGTTTCCTTTCATGGAACATCTTGTTATTTCATACATGCATTCCTCAGATGACCCTCTATCATACTGTCGCAAATGCATGACCCACCACCGAACCCTTACCACAAGGTCAAGGTCATAACCATAGCAAATTCATAAACTTAACGTTGGGGTAATTTTCTTATAACATCTGTTTCCTTTCATGGAACGCCTTGATATTTGATGCATGCATTCCTCAGATGACCCTCTATCATGCTGTAGCAAATCCATGACCCACCACCCAACCCTTACCCCAGGGTCAAGGTCACAAACTTAGCATGTTCATAAACTTAAGGTTGGGGGTAAATGTTGTGTAACTTCTGCTTATTTACAGGGAATGTCTTATTATTTTATACATGCATTCATCTGATGACCCTCTATCATGCTGTATCAAATCCACGATCCACCGCACAACCATTACCCCAAGGTCAAGGTCACAAACTTTGCATGTTCATAAACTTAACGTTGGGGTAAATGTTGTGTAACGTCTGTTTATTTACAGGGAACGCCTTCATATTTCATACATGGATTCATCTGATGATACTCTATCGTGCTATAGCAAATCCATGACCAACCGCACATCCCTTACCCCAATGTCAAGGTCACAAACTTAGCACATTCATAAACTTAACGTTGGGGTAAATGTCTTATAACATTTGCTTTCTTTCATGGAACGTCTTGATATTTCATACATGCATTCCTCAGATGACCCTCTATCATGCTGTAGCAAATTCACGACTCACCACCCAACCCTTACCCCAAGGTCAAGGTCACAAACCTAGCACATTCATAAACTTAACATTGGGGTAAATGTTGTGTAACTTCTGTTTCTTTACAGGGAATACCTTCATATTGCATACATGCATTCATCTGATGATACTCTATCGTACTATATCAAATCCATGAACCACCTCCCACCCCTTTCCCCAAGGTCAATGTCACAAACTGAGCACATTCATAAACTTAACGTTGGGGTAAATGTCTTAAATAACATCTGTTTCCTTTCATTGAACGCCGTGATATTTTATACATGCATTCATCTGATGATACTCTATCGTGCTATAGCAAATCCATGACCCACCCCTTATCCTAATGTCAAGGTCACAAACTTAGCACATTCATAAACTTAACTTTGGGGTAAAAGCCTTATAACATCCGTGTCCTTTCATGGAGCGCCTTGATATTTCATGCATGCATTCCTCAGATGGCCCTCTATCATGCTGTCGCAAATTCTCAACCCACCACCCAAGCCTTACCCCAAGGTCAAGGTCACAAACTTAGCTTGTTCATAAACTTAACGTTGGGGTAAATGTTGTGTAACTTCTGTTTCTTTACAGGGAACAGTTTGATATTTCATACATGCATTTATCTGATGATCGTCTATTGTGCTACAGCAAATACATGCCCCCCCCCACCCCCCGACCCCTTTCCCCAAGATCAACATCATAAACTTAACGTTGGAGTAAATGTCTTTTTATAACTTCTGTTTCTTTACAGGGGGAACGCCTTGATATTTCATACATGCATTCATCTGATGATACTCTATCGTGCTATAGCAAATCCATGACCCATCGCCACCCCTTTCCCCAAGGTCAAGGTCACAAACATAGCACATTCATAAACTTAACGTTGGGGTAAATGTCTTATAACATCTGTTTCCTTTCATGGAACGCCTTGATATTTCATACATGCATTCCTCAGATAACCCTCTATCATGCTGTAGCAAATCCCCAACCCACAACCCAACCCTTACCACAAGGTCAAGGTCACAAACTTAGCATGTTCATAAACTTAACATTGGGGTAAATGTTGTGTAACTTCTGTTTCTTTACAGGGAACGCTTTGATATTTCATACATGCATTCATGTGATGATCCTCTATTGTGCTACAGCAAATCCATGACCCACCCACCCTGCCCACCTCTTTCCCCAAGGTGAAGGACACAAACTTCTCACATTCATACATGCATTCCTCATGTGAATAGCTATCATGCTGTAGAAAGTCACCAACTTAGTGCGTTCATAAACTTAAAGTTGGGTTAAATTTTGTTTTACTTCTGTTTTCAGGGAGCGCATTGATATTTCATACATGCATTCTTCTTAATATGCTATATTATGCTACAGCAAACCCACGACCCACCTTGCACCACTGACCCCAATGTCAAGGTCCACCGCACGCCCCTTAACCCAAGGTCAAGTTATATAATATCCATGTTTTTTATGCAACTGTGCCAAGTTTGAGTGAAGGCTGCCAACAGGCGAGCTTCGTTGTCTTCTGACAACTCTGGTTTGGTCTTTGCTGACGTAATGCCTACATCAATAAATGACGACACAATTAACTATAAATGACGTCAAGTATATTCTGGCCTAAATTCTGAAATAAGTGCAATGTATCTTTCTGACGACACGTGTATATGAATCTATTATGGCGATGGTGGCAAATTACGAAGCCACAGGTCGGATAATTATATATTTAAAATAGATAGTGGTGAATTTGTTTTGTTCACTACATGTGCATATCATAGTTGTATTCTGTGCAATGTTTGATAGTATACATACTAACACTTGTAGATACATTTAGTGTAACTTATCAGCAAAGTACTGTAGGCTGTTGAGTTGCATTGTACAATCGTCGCCGTTTCAATAACGTCATTTTGTCGATGACTATACAAATTTTTCCTTACATCAAAACATGATTAACATGGTACTACAAAAAGTGAGATAAAAGAAAAACTATGAAACATATTTGCATTTTCTTTTCAGCATATTGTTTTTGAAAGGTGTTCGCATCAAAAAAAATGTAAAAAAGGGCAAATCGCAAGATTTTGCTGGTTTTCAAATCATTCAGAATTGGGTATGACGCAATGTCATGCAGCCGTGACTGGAGAAATAGTACGTATGGGTTTTGTGTACCACCTAAGTGGTGTAATGCAATAACTTCCATCTGTCCATCTGTCCGTTTGTCTGTCCGACGTTTGACTTAAAGTTTTCTCCTTCTGCTGTCTAGGTTACCGTAATTCGGATTGGCTTGAGACTTCATATACAGTGCAACCTCTCTTCAACAGCCACCCATGGGAAGACGCAAAACTGGCTGTTGTAGAGAGGTGGCTGTTGTAGGGAGGTTAATGCTGAATTAAATTTTGGCGTCCGCTGTTGTTATTTTCTCTCGATAATTCTCATCAAAAGCATGCTTTGGCAACATTTTAGAATCATTTCCAATGACTTAATCAAAACATGTTTTTATTGAGAAAGAAGGAAAAAGCAACAGCAGACGACAATGTTCGTGCTCAGCAGTCTAAGGGTTAGATATAGAGGAAATCATCCATTTGGGATATAAAATAGCGGCTGTTATAGAGAGGGTGTTGTTGTAGAGAGGTGGCCGTTCGGGGAGGTTCGACTGTACTTATTTACCATCATCCATGGTTCATCCATATCCACCCATGCAACCCCTATGTTCACGGACAATGCCAAACTTGCGCTATTTTGCTCTTACGTTACAGTTCAACTGTCAGTGTGTTAGCTGACTTAAAACATGTACATATTCATTTGTTTATATTCTAAATAAAATGTTTTGTTTCCCTGTTTTGTTTGTCATTACCATTTCTTAAACCATTCTGAGGACATGCCGTCTTAATGATGCCAACTTGTGTGTATTTATTTATTTCTCTCACTCGGCATTGTATACATGTATTGTGATCACCATGTATACTTTCATCGAGAAAAGGTACATATCCTTTAATATTGTCCTTGTTATGTAACGGATTTTGATTAAATCTGACGCATCAAACCCGGATTTGATTAAATCTGACGCGTTTGATGCGTCAGATTTAATCACAATCCGTTACATAACAAGGACAATATTAAAGAATATGTACATTTTCTCGATGAAATGTACCTTTTCTCGATGAAAGTTAAGCTGCATTTGGTGGTGGTTTCGGTACTTTGGCGCAAACTTCTGTCGTTTTTGCGAATAATAAATGTCCGTGTTTACGATGTTTCCTGACACGAAAATCGATTATTCGCAAAAACGACATAAGTATGTGCCGAAATCCCGAGACTACCAACATGCAGCTCATGAAGACGCGTTTGCTGCTCCCATATTTAATCAAAATCCGTTGCATATTAAGGAAACTATCAAATAATACTTACTTTGGAGGGTGCGCGCTTTCAACACTTTCACCCATTGTTGCTGTTGTTCTATCCACGTGGTCATGCACCTTGAATATCACCACATGCTCACGATATGCACCTTTCAGTTTGCAGTCCCTTCTCCGCCAGTGCGGTGTGCTGTGTGTGTGTGTGTTAGGGGGTGTGATTGGCGGTCGGAACTGATAGCTGTTTAATTCTCGCAGCTACAGAGCCGATATGACAGAACGACGTGTGTACGTAGAATAATTATTCCCACCTGCTGTTATGTGTGAGTGTCTCATTCCCGTCTCTTTGTGTTTTCTTTGTCTGTCTGATTGACCCCACCCCCCCCCCCCCCACCCCCCCCCCCCCCCCGCCCCACCTTCACTACGGTAACTACATTGACCAGTGAAATGATGTATCTGCCAATTTTTTCTCCGCCAGAGGTCTGGGTCTGGTAGATCCAACAATGTACAGGTAGACGAGCTACAACTTACGGAGTCCCGCAGGGGACAACTTTTTTATTATTAATTCGTTCCCACGATATAACAATTCGTTCCCTCAATGTAACAATTCGTTCCCTCGAATTAACAATTCGTTCACACAATATAACCATTCGTTCCTTCTGATTAACAATTCGTTCCCACGATATAACAGTTCGTTCCCTCGAATTAACAATTCGTTCGCACGAAATGGCAATTCGTTCCCTCAATGAAACAATTCGTTCCCTCGAATTAACAATTTGTTCCCACGATATAACAATTCGTTCCCACGAATTAACAATTCGTTCCCGTGGGAACGAATTGTTATTTCGTGGAAACGAATTGTTAAATTGAGGGAACGAATTGTTAATTCGTGAGAACGAATTGTTAATTCGAGGGAACGAAATGCTAAATTGAGGGAACGAATTGTTATTTCGTGGGAACGAATTAATAAAAAAAAATCCATGTCCCCTGCGGGGCTCCGTGACAACTCAACTGTTTATTTGCTTTGGGAATTGTAATATGGAAGAAATGGGACTTTTGTTGTGACCACTGTAGCTCCTTAGCAGATATCACAATTGTGTAGCCTGATAACGGTCTATCTTACTTGTTAGACGCATGCCTGGTGTTTCATTGATGGAATGACGAATAATACAGATCCTGATCAGATTGCTCGGATGCACAGCCTGATCTGGATCTATACTGGTCACAAACCCGGGAACGGCCTGATTCACACCACATGTAACATGAGACTGCGAACACCGTGTTTCTAGTATCTGGTCGCAAAGCGTGCTCTACACTGGGCGTTGTTCCAAGACATTGATAGGTGTATTTTCAATTGTATTATTCAATATAGCATATTATATTGCATTCCCGTAAACAAACCATAATGAACTTGTAAACTACGTCATTATTGTGATAGTTTCAACAGTATGAACCGGATAATACACCACAACAACATACGTACGGATCTACGAGTTCAAGAGTTACGAGTACTAGTTCTATTCTATTCATGGAGTTAGACTTGTTGTTGTTGTACAGATAGTTGCGGGCAGTAACTCTGCAAAACTCCCATACCGTCGGTATGGGAGTTTTACAGAGTTACTGTCCGCAATTGTATTACAGGTACCAATGAGCATGTTGTGATGACTGCTGTCAGCGGAACACATGATGGGTAATTCAACCAGTAAACAGGTAATTACGGTATTATACATTGCTTACTGTACACTTACATGTAGATAAAGTGCATGTTTGTCATTCAAATTCAAAGTTGCTGTGAGATAATGCTTGTTTTAGAAACCGTACAGCAACTATAATGTAATGTGTATTGAACACGGAAGTTGTCATTTCCATGTCGATCTACATTATTTTGTGCATACACAATACGTGTGTGATGTGTTATCCAATATTACACATATTTATTTACTCGTGACAAACAATTAATTGTTGTATGTTATGTATATGATGTACGACTTTTATGGTTTGGGAGTGGGGGCAGTGGCGGATCCAGGTTTAAATTTCACCAAGGGGGGGGGGGGGGGGCACATGGAACTTGAACGAGGTATGCTCGTTCGTCAACTGAGCGGAGCGAGGGAGTTTGGCTAGGGGGGTCCGGGGGCATGCAGCCCCCCCCCCCCTTTAAAAAAATTGAATTGAGGAAGCCATTTCCTGCAATTTACTGCATATTTGAAGATCATAACAGTCCATACAATCTTAAACAAAAAAAATGGGGGGGGGGCGGTCTGTTCTATATCTTCAAACCGATTAAGGCATTAGGCCATAGATAGATACACTTGACTTCAATGATAATTGCTTCATAATAATGATGTGATATATGAATATAACATATACTGAGCAATAAAAGAAACTTAACTGTACCTATTTCGTTAATATCTAGGTCATTTAAGAGATACATCAATGATGTTGATATGTATATGTCAAGTGACCATTTGGCAACAAATCTGAATTTCTGTTGGAAATCTAAGATTTGATCGCATACTCTAAAAAGTATGATTAAGGGAACAAGGTGCAACAATGAAAAACACAAGTTTCCAAAAATATAGCTTTGCATTTCTGGTTGATGTTATCGATGAGATTATGTTTTCTGCTAGGTCGAAATTGAACTAATATCTGTTTAATATCTGTTGTGTCCACCACGGGCGTTTATTAGTGCGTTGACGTGACTTCGCATTTAATTGACGTAATTTTGGACCACGGCGGTGGGAATAGCGTTCCATTCCCTCGTTCTCATTGTTCGGCACATGCCGTTGTCGCACACGTCTCCCCAGCTCATCCCATATGTGTGCTATGGGATTCAAGTCGGGGGAGACAACTGGCCACGGCAAAACGTTGATGTTGCTAGCGGCCAACAGGCCCGTACGCAGGATTTTCTATTGGGGGTGCGTGAGGGGCGAGCCCCACGTAGTGGAGCGAGTACGCTAGGGGGGTCCGGAGGAATGCTCCCCCTGAAATTTGTTAAACCGAGATGGCCTGAAATGCACTCTCCTGCATTTTAAGTCATTTAAATTCGGATTTCAACGGTGGTAAATTGTGACATTTTCATGCAAATTACCTGCATATTAATGCATTTCAATATTTGTTGAGATTACTGTTTGAAAAATAGCGGACCTCGGCGAATTTAGGGGGGTGCGTACGCCATCAAACTATACAAAAGACGATATATCTGAGCATTTCTCCCATCAATCCTAAAATAAATTTTGATGTGTAAACTTTTCAATCTGATGCACAGCCTATTTTTAGTGTACACGTTACCCATAGGTAAAGCCATATTTACTCGCATAGTAGGTGAATAGACACGATGGACAATATACTCAGGTAATTGCTTAAAGTTCACTGGATTTAATAGCTAATACCAGAGTACAGTGGTGGGTATATATGGTATGTGTTGTGTGGTTGGCCAGGTAAAAGTGATACTCTGTGCGATTTTCTGTGTATGAGGGTATTTATAATGGTGGTTCATGTTTTTAAAAACACGGGGACAAACCTGTCCAGACAACTGACACATTTTACAGTTTGGTGTAATATAATTGATAGGAGTCCGTTCTCCTCGCTTTTCTACATGTGATTAGCTACATTATATCATATGTTGTACTTCATATATTGAGTTCTTGTCAAACGACAGAACAGGTCAAACTGGCTGGTGGCTGGAACACACAAAGATGGCCGACTTGGCCACACCATTTGCCGTATAGGATACAGTAACGAGGCAGTATTCACATATATGTTATACATATATTCTATCACATTTATGAAGCAATTATCGTTGAATCAACCGATCCTCAATATATAGAACGGGTCCTTAAGGTAGGTATGCCCTTATGGGAACCCCATGTAAAGTCAATGGAAATCTAACTCAAAACCCAAAAGTCACTTACACAAATAATCCATATACACATGTTTAGTATATATTTGTGATTATATTGCTAGCATGGAAATTACACAGTACGTTGTAGTTAGGATATGGTGCACATTGAGCTGTTTACATGTATACTTTTCCATTACACACCTGCGTAGACAGGTAAATATACATGTGTAAATACCGAATTGAGTTTATTATTCACACGTTACTGTATTATATTTCATTGTAATGCTGACCGTATAATCACATCCACATAGTTAAGCCGTAGATATAGAATATTTGTAGGTTTTAGAGTTAGATTTTCCGTTTGATTTTCTTTGGCTTTACATGGGACTCCAATAAGGGAACAACAACCTTAATGGATTTTAAAATGATTTCCACAGATATCTGCCATGATGAGAGATATGTCGTGCTCAATACCAACGTGTCTACGCCCAAGATCATGGTCACACTTGTAGGTTAACGGTCAAAACACTTGTATAATTATGACCATTTGTAATTGCATTTATATCTTCCTTTGCTTTTTAGCTCACCCGAGTCAAACCCTTGTTACTGCATTTCGTTTATGGTCGTCCGTTAACGTTTATGTTGTTGTTTTTGTAATGTTGTGTGGCTGTGAATGGAGAATCGGAGCTTATCCCGTTTCCGTGCCGCGCCAGATATTTGTTTCCATTCACGGCACTAACCTACTATTCTATTTATCCCGTCGACATTACCGATGCATGCATGGATGTCCACAGGGCTATAAATAGGAGTGAAATCTGTCAGTTGTCGACTTTGTCCCGAGAGACGCAACTCGAGACGCAACTCGCGTCTCAGAACTCCCAAGGCCCAAGACCAATTTAACCATTGCTCACCGATGATGTTACCAATAGTTCGTTAGTCGCTATGTGATGACGTGAACGTGATTTTGTCCTTTCTGATTATTAATATTGGCTGAAACCATGACAATGCAAATATCCCATTACCCCACCCATTTTTTCTTCAGTGCGATACGATTCCCGACCCAAGCTGCGTGACCCCTTGCTGTGTGACTCCCCACCTAGCTTCGTACCCCTCCCACCCCTGCTGTGTGATTCCCACCTCATTGTCATGAGTCCTAGCTGTTGTGTGCCCCCCACTCAGCTAGTGTCATCATTCCCCCCCCCCCCAGCTTCGTGACCACCGGCTGTGTGTCTTCCCATCCCCAGATTCGCGCCCCGCGATTCCCGGCTAGGTCCGAGCTTGTACGCTTTAGAAAATAGTTGCCTGTGTCTAGTTGCTCCCATACTCGCCTATGTTAGTTAGTCTCGACTCGCATACATGTACTACGAATACTAATCGTTGAGTTATATAGTCCTGTGTATCATCCCTTCTACCATTATTGTTACCATGAATTGTCACCCTCATACAGTTGTATGTGTTGCATAATATTGTGTTTTAGGTGTTATGGAAATTATGGGCTATACCGTATTCTTGAAGACAGACGCAACGAAGGGTCATTACAATATAATTAGTAATAATCATCATACAATTACATTTCATGTGTCATTTCCAAATAACTTTTTGATACTATTATATTTGCGGTCAATTTTGGGGTCATCATATGTCAAGGGCATGTGTTTTGGTCAAGGTCAATGCAAAATATACACATTTTTATTTTCAATACAGCCTTTCGACATTGTATGTATTGCAACAGCTACAGTGAGAATGCTTACTTGTTTTATGAGGCTTTCATCCAGATAAAAGGTCAAGGTCATACGTTAAGGACAAATGCAATATAAACTATGACCATAAGAAGCCACACCTTGTACAAACACGAATGCCGCCAACGACACACATCGCTGTGTTGTTTGGATGATAGATATGCACATGCAGCTGCAGTTTCAAGACAATTATTGATACGGTAAAGAAGTCAGTCATTTGACTTTGTACCATGGGAGCATTTATGGGATGGGGAATACAAATATGGATGATGATGACATGCACATGATATTTCGTTGACACGGTAAAGAAGTTACAGGAGAATGGAGAAACGCGCATGTATTTACTGAACCGGAAATGTCAATGTCATTTGGCCTTGATCTTGGGCACGGTGAAAGGAAGGCTATTGTGGGAAATATAAAATATGGATGATGATATGCATATTAAGTTTTAAGCAAATCATTGAACGCTACAGACGTTATAGGACAATGGATAAATGGGCACACGTCTACTCAACCGGAAATTTTGAAGTCATTTGACATTGACATTGGGCACAGAAGCGGCACGGGTGGGGCGGGGAATGGAAATATATATGATGATAAAGATGCACACAGTCTCAAGAAAAACATTCATATGGTAAATAAGTTATAGGAGAATGGAAAAACACGCAAGTATCTACTGAAACGGATATTTAAAAGTCATTTGGCCTTGATCTTGGATGTCAGAAGCATGGGCGTGGGGAGGCAGGGAATGGAACTACGGACGATGATACACATATACATAAAGTTTCAAGCCAATCGTTCATTTGTTTGTTGGTTGGTGTTTAACAGCATATTAGCAGCTAAGTTTGTTTGTTTGCTTATTGGTGTGTAACGGCCTATCAACATTTAAGGTCATTTAAGGCTGGGCCAACGGGTTCGATCCAGTATTCAACCTGCTGCATTGGGAGGAAAATCCCAAAATCAGAACGGAATGTTTAGAATAACCTGACTTGATGCCAGGCCTATACCACACCAAAGCCGCTTGGCTGCTTCCCCTAAAAGTAATACCGGTAGGATTACTCATATAACGGGTATATCCAGATTCAACTATCACATACAAGAATGCCAAAGACGTATCTGACGGCCAAACGAGATCTCCGGTCGGGATTCCGGTAAGGATGAATCCCGATCGTTAAATACTCATCGCATGCTCCCACCTATCACCCACCCACTCCTTCATACGGTAGATAAGTTATGACAGAATTGAAAACGTGACGGACAGACGTGATGTTTGCATCCCTATATCCAGTTTTCTCAAGACGACGTGGAATCTTGAATAAGTATCCACGTCGTCTTGACTTAAGATGTACGTGTTATATCGACCAATACACGAGTATAATATATAATTTAAAAAATATGCTTACACCTTTCTGTGATACTTTATACTAGTATATGTATATCATAGTTGTGCACAAAATCCCAAATTTGATGAAAATCTGACAAAACTGCTTAAAGCTACAGACTTTGTCGAACTATCCTATTTCATCACACTTCCATGTCTTGCTTGTTTTGTATATGTACCTTGTTTAATGGTCTAAAATTGTATAATGCATTAAGGCAATGTACTTAGTGTATAATGTGTGTATACGCACTCTACTTTTCTTATAATATCGCACAGTCGTTCTGTAGCAGTAGCTATTTCATTCAGATAGGCACAAATTCAATTGAAGAGGCTGCCCAATCCCATTCCTCAGACATAGATCATTCCCACGCCGAACCTGTACCTGAGGTAGCTACCTTCATATGGAACTTGGACATTTTTGAGGAGCAGATATTTAATGATGCACACCCATACATAACAAAAAGGCATCCCATCTCATGCCTTATTCAGAGGACAATGGATCCATGAATATGATATTGGGTTGTCTCAGAGCGACTTACTAGTATTTTGTCAGGACAGTCACTTTTCCAAATTAAAACGGTCTTGACGATTTTTCTTCAATGTCTGACATGATGCTCAACGTCTGTTTTGATGTTCATATATCAACTATTCTTGATTTTCTGGTCGCCGAATAATATGCCAACATGCCGATTTTGTAGTCTGCATCTCCGTGTGCATGCGCAACATCGAGGGCTGGGTTTGGTCATATCCTCTGCAAGAAGCGTAATAAGTGCCTGATTGTTTGGTGTAGTGGCAAGAAAAAACATGTTCCTCATCGTTAGACGCATTTCATCAGAAACTGCAACTAACGCACCATCATCGTTTCCTACGGCGATTCGTTTCGTCCTTCGTGCTGGAGTCGCGGTATCCATCAAAGACGACACACGCACCACCATAGTGACTAGATACATGGCGTACATGCATGGCGTATATCTCTGAGTAACTGGAATTCTTGGATCAGAAGCAAATCTCGCCCATCTAAAATGAACTGCAAGCCCATTTCGAGATTGGCGTTGACAATGCATTCAGGAACAAGATTTATAAGATGCCATATGCGATCCGCTTTGCAGTTCGCGTGTGAAATGCTTGTCAAATAAAGATGGTGAAAATGAGCACAACTCAAGCTGAAAGAGATCTGGAAGAGGGATTTCAATGATGCATGTGGCGAGAAGACGCTGATATAAACGCTGGTGATCCATCTTGATTCGATCCCCCGATGTATTCATCGCATAAACAACCGAGGTTAACGTGTGTACTTGCTTCTACTGGGAAAACTTGTATTCTGACACAAAATTACCGACCATGGATCTCATGTCTGAAATGTTGGACCTCATCGCAATGTACTGCCTCGTCTGCAACCAACCATGTTGACAGACTCACAAGTTTAACTGATGTTGTTTGGAATTGTCCCCGCTCAACACAGAGATGCAGTAATTTATGTGTATCATGATCACCAATATCACGTCGAAGGTAGGATTGGCGTCAGCTCACGATGACCATCTTTTGGATTCGTAGGGAAGTCTGCACTATCGAATACAATGTGTAGGCTGGCTGATCTCAGCACATACATGTCTTGAGAGAAGGAGAAGGAAACGACTGCTCTCACTGAATCCACGACCACGCGTTGACCATCAGTTGACTTGAGGTCAGACATCTTGCTCTACATATAGATCTGTTAACTATTATCACATATTTACATATGCTCTTAGCTGGTGTTTCTTTTTGACATATTTCATTTTCTGTTACCCTGTTAGCAGCCCCCAGTCACTGTTTTTCTCATTATACAATGAAACGATGAAATACCAGAATGTTATAAAACTTGCGAGCACCTCCGTATCGTAATATATTAAATGCGAGTGGTTCAGTTTAGCTGTTTATTTTTTATTTTTAAATAAGGTGGGACTAGTAAATATTCGGAAATTACACATGGAAATTGTTTCTGGATAGAAAATATGAACCGAATTTTGGCTAAGGTCGAGACGTATATTCGACGTGTACCTGGACCTGAGATATGACTGTGACATAAAACCTAAAATATGACAGTAAATGAGAATGACCAATATGTGAAAAAGATGATAATAAATTATTATATGTTGTTGCAAGCTGTAAATATATAAAATTCACCGGATTTTTTGCGTTTTATTTCGTGAATTTTGAATTTGACCTTGACCTTAATGAATGACCTTGATAAATTGGTATCCTAATGTTAGTTGGAAAAGACACATCAAACATGAATTTAGATTACATAGTACCGTATTCTCTCCCAGGCACAGAGAGTAGGATGTATTGTCGTCGGTGCGATGGTGCGGGTGTTTGTTCAATAATATTTGTTGTTTTTCATACACGGTGAAAAGGTTTGAATAGTAAATTTAATCTGTTGATGAAGCTGGGTGTCAGATATCACCAGTCTGGGTGTCTTCATAAATGTTTAGTTAATACGCCTTTATTATTTGAAAATATAATGGATTGATGGTGAACATCAGTTTTAATTGTTAGGCTATATACGTTACAGCGGACGATTTTCGGGTGTGCGAAGCCATGTACACTGCCATCATGTACATGTGTTTTCAAATTGATTCACGTAGTAAAACAACAATTGCGCATGTGAGACATATGTCCGGTGTTGATTGTCATATCTGTCAAAATACAAACAGCGGAAAGCGAGACATAGTGATCACAATGACGTCCGGGTGTTCGTGCGTCCGGGCGTCCGTCCGTCCGTGCGTCCGTCCCGTCCGTCCGTCCGTCCGTCCGAAATCTGCGTTAAAGTTTTTAAATACCTTATATATCTGCAGTCCTAAGTCACATTGACTTGAAACTTCATATGCTTATTCGTCATGATCCATATATTCATGCTGTATCCCACTCATGCAGCCCCTGTGCCCAAGGTCAAGGTCAAATAACTTAGAAGTTTGCGTTCCGAAATATGCGTTAAAGTTTTTAAATACCTTATATCTCTGCAGTCCTAAGTCACATTGACTTGAAACTTCATATGCTTATTAGTCATCATCCATATATCCATTCTTTGTCACACTGATGCGGCCCCTGTGCCCCTATGCCAAGGTCAAATGACTTAGAAGTTTGCGTTAAAGTTTCTGTCAAAATTTGCGTTAAGGTTTTCACATACCTACTGTCTCTGTAGCCGTAAGTCAGATTTGCTTGAAAATTGTATGCTTATTGGGCATCAAACTAAACTAAATACACTCTGAGACCATCAAATGTCTCGGCAGGCTCGACATACGGGCCGCGGCCATCCTCGTTTCTGATAATTATCAAAATATATGTAAAGTGTGCGAAGCCAAGTACACTGACTGTATATTTTTGTCTGTAAATATTCTGTTCTGATTTGGGTTTTTCCTTCTTCCCTACACATGAAATGGAATATGGGATTTTACCCTGTTAACGGACCTAAAATGACTTTAGCTGATGATGAGCCATTAAAAGTCAATATATAATATTGTGGAGCTAACCTAGTTTCAGTACTTTCAGTACTTTGATTTTATTACTGTGTCGTCAGGTACAGTTAATTCAGCGTCCGGTATATGTTACTATCTATAGGCATCGCCATTTTTACTAGGTTAGCTCTTTTGGAGCTACCTAGTATAGCAGTCGTAGAGATGGAATGTCAACTATTTCTACATTTAAAACTACCATTATCAGTGTCGAATTTGAAAAGTTTCATTATTGAATTTTACTGAGTTAGCGCATTTAAACTAAATAATAAAGCACACAGTCTGAATTATTAATTATATATTTACATTGCAGTCAATATTTTGTCCTATTGTCCCATTAAACACTAGTTAACTGAACAGTTTAGTGGAAGGATACTTCGTGGCCATTACGGCGACTTGTGAGGCCATATAAAGTTAATTTATTGAATATCATCCGAATTTTGGGGCAAAATAGGGCGGTGTGTGTGTCTTATCTTTTATTTTTCATTAAAGTGTTTTTGTAAATAGTGTTAACAAACAATAATTAATGATTTATCTTCAAATATATTCAAATAAAAGATAATCTGGCATTACTGTTTAGGGGCGGGTGGGGATTATATACAGTACATTACTTTTATATTGCCTGATGATCTCGGAACAGAGCCGCCGGACACACAGGTTGAAGTAACGAACCAACGTACATTAACCCTTTCAACACCACAGACCTCTATAGAGACAATGTTTGCAAACAGTGCAGATCCAGATGAGCCGGCTCGTAACGAGCCGTCTCATCAGGATGTCCACTGTTTGTTAATAATTTTAAACGTCGTACAGATTACCCTTTTAGAAGAATGGGATAATTTGAATGAACAAAATTAATGAAATAGCGTGAAACATTGGCATGGAACATCCTATTAAGTTACTTGGTGTTGAAAGGGTTAAATATACCTAAAAGCATCATTAAGTAAGACAGAAATACTCTTGACATTATTTCACTCCATCTTATAACACATTAATGTGTATATGAGGGAGTACAACAATGTTTTAGCCTATTTGTTCACTTATTGATGCTTTTTTTGTATATTTAATGTCTTTATAGACCATGGTCCGTCACTTCAAACTGTGGCCGGACACACGCCACACCGATGCTGTGTATTGAGGGAGTAACTTTTGATTTGATTCAGCCGCTGTTTTTCCGGCTTATTCTATCCCATGCACATATAGTAGGATAGTAATGTTGGTTTATTGTCCTCGTGCGATGGTGTGGGCGTTTGGTCAATAATAGTTGTTTTTCATACATGGTGAAATGTTTGAATATTAAATTGAATCTGTTGGTGTGGATGGGTGTGAAACTTTAATTGTTAGATTATATATGTTAGATCAGAGGATTTTCGGGCGTGCGAAGCCATGTACACTTGTGCATGTGCTCTTAAATTGATTTACGTGGTACAACAACAATGGCGCATCCTTGAGCTCGCGTGAACATATGACATATGATGCACATATATCTGGTGTTGAGTGTCATAACTGTAAATATACAAACAAGGGCGAACTTTATTTGTCGACTTGTTTCTGATAGTTATCAAACCATATGTAAGGTGTGCGAAGCCACGTACACTGACTGTATACTTTTGTCTGTAAATATTTTGTTCTGATTTTGGGACTTTCGTTCTTCACCAAATATGAAATATATGAGATTTGGCCCTGTTAACCGACTTAAATGACTTTCGCTGATGATAAGCCATTTAACATCGTTATATAAATAAATAATACTTATTAGTAATCTTGTGGGGCTAACCTAGTTTCAGTACTTTGATATTTATCTAATTTTAGAAGCATTATCTGTGACTGTTGGTAGCCATTTTTGCGGACATGTTTATTCGCCGGAACTCCTGTTATAAACGGTTATATTTCATATGTAATAATACCTATTTTGATGGTAAATGTATCAAATTAAAGGTATGTCTCTATGCTCCAATTTGATATATGATATGTATGTCTACGACTGTAATGAATGCACACCACACCAGATAAATATTGTTATAAAGGCTGTCGATGGGGACATCAGTGTGGGACAGGCACACTTTCCTACTTTTTGTTTCTGTCGATACCAATTCAGTTCTTTCAGTACTGGCCACACATTTTCGTTTCGTTAACTCTTTTGTAGTCATGCAAGTGCTAAGCGATTATTAGGATCTCTCGACTTCATCTTGCAATCTTAAACTCGTTTAGCTATGGCAAGCCAAATGCACGATAATTCATTAAACCATGGTTTGGAGCTTAAACCCTTGTTTAGGCTCCTCAAACCCTAGTTTGGGCTCGCCAAATGCAAATGCATAATAATTCACTAAACCCCAGTTTGAGAGTCTAAACCATGGTGCGGTTTGAGCAATTATTGTGCATTTTGCGAGAAACTGCTGTTTGAGGTCGTAATCCAATAACAAGCCTAAACCCTAGTATCACAGGTCCGTGTCTGCCACCTGTGCATAGTGATTCATCGGGTTATTGAGTGTTGTCCAACTGTCTTGCACATGTATTTATAACCCGGAAGATCGTAAGACGGTTGATATTGGATCTATTAACGTTACACGTTTTTAACAAATAAAACTATTGAGTGTTTTTTCTTTTGGAACATAATTATATGTTTACTGAGAGCTATTTAACCCTTACAATGCAGAATTAAATTTTGGCGCGCGCTGTTTATTTTTTAATTTGCAGCTTTCTCGCGTAAAACATGATTTGGCAGCAATTTAGAATCATTTCCGTTGGAAATGATCATTGGAAATGATTCTAAAGTACTGTCAAACCATGTTTTCTTGAGAAAAAAAGAGAACATATAACACAACAGCAGACGACAATTTTCAGATCCCGCCTTTTAATGGTTAAGTCTGGATTTTATCTGCACATTGCGGGGTCGGCAGTATTGTGTTGTGCTGTAAATTGACACGACGGTATGTGATATTGTGTAAGATTTAATTGTATGTGTCTGTATATGAATACTCGTCACACACTCATATCCGCAGATCTATTGCGGAACAACACGTGTCTCATGTCTTCCAGTGGATTCAGCGATGCGATGATCGTGCATGTCTTAACCCTTTCACCCCTAAGTAACTGAATGGGCTGCGATATGTTAATTTTGCAACCAATCCAATCATCGCAAAATGATTTTCAAACTATTCCATTTATAAAAAGGGGGTATTTGTTGTTCTCAAAAATATGAAAATTACTTTCTATACCTGATTATCGTTTGATTCAATTCAATTGCTTCGTAAATATGATAGAATATATGTGAAAACTGCCTCGTTACTGTATCCTATACGGCACATGGAGTGGCCAAGTCGGCCATCTTTGTGTTCCATCCATCAGCCAGTTTCACCTGCTCTGCCGTTTGACAAAGAACTCAAAATGTGAAGTAGCACATATGATATAATGTAGCTAATGACATGTAGACATTTTGAGATTGATGGGAGAAATGTTCCGATATCTCGTCTTTTGTATAGTCTGCTGGCATAATATTTATAGTTTGCCGTTGTCATATCTGTCTATTATGTATTCCACCAAATATTATTTGGTTTACTGTCATGTTATTTGCTGTATGTGTCAAACGCACGAAGTGTTGAAACTGTACGATGGCTTGTACAAACAAAGATGGCGGAGATGGTAACTCAATGCTCCATATAGTATACAGTAACAAGACAATATTCACATATGTTATATTCATATATCACATCAATCTTCTGAAGCCATTATCATCGAAGCCAAGTGAACCGATCTATGACCTAATACCGTAAAGGTACATGCCCACTCAGTTGGCACAAACTGTTTATATCAGAGACTTACATCATCTGAGACATTTTCTGGCAAAATAAACATTCATTCGCCATACCCACGTATCGATTGGCATTATTATACATTATATATCAGGCGTAAATTTCCACATTGACATCAGGGACGATAACCGTGTTTTCTTAAAATGTTAACGGGCATTACTATTTATTCTCTGTATTTTGTTTTGTTTTTAAAGTCCGGAGACATTTTCCGGTATAATTTGTTATCCCCTCGCCGATTGGAAATAATGGATAAAGCGTTAGTCGCTGTACGTACGTTAGTAACACTTTTCATTTGTATACGACAGTTTTTAAAAAACGGTACGTATTATGTTTTACCGCACGGCAGGCGGCGGGCGGCTGAAGAAAAAGCGCATAGTTCGTGTACACAACTTCTCCGAAACCGTTCAGTCGATCGATCTGAAACTATACACACGTCTTCTACACATATTGAAGATGTGCACCTTGGTGTTTTTATGCCGAAAAAATAGTTTTTAACAAAAATATCACCTTTTTAACTTAGCCATTTTTTCTACATTTTTCTATACAATTCTATATACGGTACAGAGTTTGTGTACACAACTCCTCCGAAACCGTTCAGTATATCGTTCTGAAACTATACACACGTCTTCTACACATATGGAAGATGTGCACCTTGATGTTTTTATGCGGAAAAAATATTTTGTGACAAAAATATCACCTTTTTAACTTAGCCATTGTTTCTACATTTTTCTATACAATTCTATATACGGTACAGAGTTTGTGTACACAACTCCTACGAAACCGTTCAGTCGATCGTTCTGAAACTATACACACGTCTTCTACACACAACACATATTGAAGATGTGCACCTTGGTGTTTTTATGCCGAAAAAATATTTTTTCACAAAAATATCACCTTTTTAACTTACCCATTTTTTCTTCATTTTTCTATACAATTCTATATAGGGTACAGAGTTTGTGTACACAACTCCTCCGAAACCGTTCAGTCGATCGTTCTGAAACTATACACACGTCTTGTACATATATTGAAGATGTGCACCTTCGTGTTGTATCCAATTCCCTATAATTTCTCTAATGTTCTATCTCTGCCTAAATTAGTATACATATTTAGCACAACGAGATGAAGAAATAATGCTATAGACTTTCAAATTCTCATTAATGTTTCTTGCATCTTCGCTGTCTGCCCCATATTCGACGGGCTTATTTTGTGACTTGCGGCACTCTTGTTAGAATATAGGTTTACTTATTGTTAAGAAAGATAAATTCAATCTCCTGTGACCACCCTGGTGGTGGCGCAAACAGTCAGCAGCTGAAATTGAAACCGCCTCACATGACAAACATGATCCGACTTACAAAATAATCCCAAAGCATATGCTTGAAACTGATGTAAATTATACATTAACATGCCTGTGAAGCAGATATGCATCAATTGACTGGTTTCTGTAAGCAAAGAGTGTCTATGGCATAACAAAGCTGGCTTATTCTGTTTAACGTACTACTTTTGACGACACCGCCCATGAATATCTGATGATTTAGTTTAGTTAAACATATATCCTATGAAACTCTTCATCGATTTTGATAATATTTTAACTGCAAGCGAGTGGATTAGCTTGATAACGATGCCCTTGTTCGTTAGTAACGTTTCGTGCTTCGTGAAAAAAAAACAAGAACACAATTTACTTAGTTTTAATCTGTTCTGGTCGTTCTGATTGTCTAAATACAAAGGAACAACGTTTGTTCATTGTACAACATCGATTTCGCGGTATATTAAAGTCATAATACACAAGTAGCCTATTTCACAAAAAAATGCAAAACATACTTATCTAGCGAAGTGTACTTTGAGGGAATAATCATTTGTTTTTCCCGAAATGCATTATTTCATATAGAACTGCCGACTATATATATAGTATGCAGAATTATTATACTGAATGTATTACATTATCACAGCCAAACTGGTATATAATGTAATAAATTCAGTAAAATACAAATTAATAAATGTATTCTTCAGTTGAAAATTTCTCCCTCAATGTGTACTTAGCAAGATAAGTATACTTTGCAATGTTGGTGAAATAAGCTACATAGTAACACATATGTAAATGAGACCACTGCATAAATCGTGTTATCAGTCTGTGAACATATGACCCAAACTGATCCAATCAAATCGGTGTAAGATGGTGTGCTTATTCAATAATAAAATCGAACATTTGTATTTATTTAATATCAAACTCGTTGACTGATTGCAAAAGAAACTTTCTAATGAAATCAGTAAACGTGCTTGATCAGTATAATATTAAACTATCACTAAAAACAAAATATTACGCCTCTATACAACATGTTTCAGGATGGACACAAGAAAAAAGACACTAAAACTAGTATACCTCTACAGGAACATGCGGCCAGTGAAACTCTAAAACAACCCGATAATACAGAGTCAGATGAGGCAGAATATGTAGTGCCTAATACTAACACGGGAACACTGAAACAGCCCGATAGCGCAGAGACAGAAAAGGCAGACACGGTAGTGCCTAATAATAATAATGATACAGTTACTGAAGATGAAAATGGCGACTCTGTGACAGACAACAGCATGAACACGTCAAAAAGGCGGGCGAATCCGAAATCACAAGCAACAAAACGGAAACCTGTTAAGAGTTCACCTAACAAACCACGCACATACCAGAAGAACACTAAAAACAAAAACCTAAAGTTTTACCGGGGCGAGATTTCGTCACACAAATGGTTTAGTATGTCATTTTGTGCACTCATTCCAATGCTACCGAATATACATATATACTACATTTATCCTATAAAATCGGCAAATACGTTGCCATGCGTGTTAGAACTTCCATCAAAGAAAAACCCTTACACAGGAACAAAAAGTTGCGTTTTCCTAAGAGGACGATGTCCCGACAATTTCAAAGATAAACTTTATCTGGTGAAACAAAATCTATTTGAGTCTTTTTCTTTGATTTTTTATTGGGAAGTCGTCCTTCTATATACTGACATTCTGCATAGTTGCAATTACGTGTCAACAATAAATTAAATCATAATATTCGATGGTGACCTATATGCGAACATAATGCTCTTCAGATACTACGGGAGTGTTTGGAGAGCTACGCGTCCGCAACTAATTTAGTTAGTTTTGTATATTCTGTAGATATGACAATTTCTGGCAAAAAAAAGATTCATTCACTATTACCCCACGTATTGATTGGCATTATTATACATTCCACATAAATTTCCACACTGATATCAGGGGCGATAATCGTGTTTCATTAAAATGTAAACGGACATTACTATTTATTCTCTGTATAGTTTTGATGTGCATTGATCATAATGGATAATCTGTCCAAAATATATTTTTTTTCAGGTGACGCATTTAATTAATATAAATAATTAAAACATATACTGCCTCATTATACCCCCGGCATACGAAGTATGTCGAGGGGTATATAGTTTTCGTAATTCCGTCTTTCCGTCTGTGTGTCAGTCCGTCCGTTCGTCCGTCTGTCCACGTTAAAGTTTTTGGGTACCCATTATCTCTGTAACTGTAAGTCTGATTGACCTCAAACTTCATATGCTTCCTTATCATCCTCCATATTTCATTCCATACCACACTCATGCGGCCTTCATGTTCAAGGTCAAGGACAACTCACTTAGAAAGATTTGCGTTAACGTTTTCGGGTACCCATTATCTCTGCAACGGTAAGTCGGATTGACTTCAAACTTCATATAATTCCTTAACATCATCCATATTATTTTTATTCCATACCACACCCATGCGGCCTTCATGTCAAGGTCAAATTACTTAGAAATTTGCGTTAATGTTTTATAAATATTTACGTTAAAGCTTTTATTTGTCGGTCCAGGCGGCGGCCGGGGGTATACATGAGCCCCTACTCACTGTTTCTAGTGTTTTCATATGAAAATAGCCTGATACCACCGCGAGTCACTATCAGTAAAATAAATATTACTAAATGATAATGTCTGTATAGGAGGCACTGGTAATTTTTAGAACTGGTGGAATAGTGACACTATTATTTTTAGAACTGGTGGAATAGTTACACAATTATACATTATTTAATTCATATAACGAACATTTTGTGCCTACTGAGTTGTCATGTACCTTTAACGAAGCCCGTTTTAGACCATGCTCTAGTTTTCTCTGTTGCAGTGGGTAACAAGATCGACGATATGTTGAAATGGAAGGGAAATTACAACGAGCTGGAGAGAAACCACAGCTACATAAAATGGTAATATACTGTCCCTTCATTGTACGGTCGGACCTCCGTATACATACAATGGTATGATACTGGTCCTTCATTGTAATGTATGACCTCCGTATATATACAATGGTACGTTGGTGGTCCTTCATTGTAAGGTCGGACATCAGTATACATACAATGGTATGATACGGCCCTTCATTGTAAGGTCGGACCTCAGTATACATACAATTGTATGATAATGTCTATTCATTGTAATGTCGGACCTCCGCATACATACAATGGTATGACAATGGCCCTTCATTGTAATGTCGGACCTCCGTATACATACACTGGTATGATAACGCCCTTCATTGTAAGGTCGGACCTCCATATACATACAATGGTATGATACGGCCCTTCATTGTAAGGTCGGACCTCCGTATACATACAGTGTTATGATACTGGCCTTTGTTAGTTCGGACCTCCGTATACATACAATGGTATGCTACTGGCCCTTTATTGTAGGGTCGGACCTTCGTATACATACAATGGTATGATACGGCCCTTCATTGTAAGGTTGGACCACGGTATACATACAATGGTATGATACTGGTCATTCATTGTAAGGTTGGACAAACGTATGATATGGTCATTCATTGTAAGGTCGGACCTCCGTATTCATACAATTGTATGATACGGCCCTTCATTGTAAGGTCGGACCTCAGTATACATACAATTGTATGATACGGCCCTGCATTGTAAGGTCGGACCTCCGTATACATACCATGTTATGATACTGGCCTTTGTTAGTTCGGACCTCCGTATACATACAATGGTATGCTACTGGCCCTTTATTGTAGGGTCGGACCTTCGTATACATACAATGGTATGATACGGCCATTCATTGTAAGGTTGGACCACCGTCGTATACATACAATGGTATGATACTGGTCATTCATTGTAAGGTTGGACATCCGTATGATATGGTCATTCATTGTAAGGTCGGACCTCCGTATTCATACAATGGTATGATACGGCCCTTCATTGTAAGGTCGGATCTCCGTATATATATACTCAACAAAACTAGAAACGTCCCTGTTTTATAGCCGGTGTAGCTCTGTCTATGTATGTACCACATGTTCAAAGTACATGTATTTTAAACCGTGGCGATGTTCAGAATACGATCGTGTAGAGTTTAGCCGATACACACGGTTTACATAGCGGCCAGTGACTGGAACGTTGATTTCCACTTTTTGCACGTGCACGCTATACTTGTCATCGATAAGGTGATTCAGTTCATGTCGTACCATTCATGCGATAGGGGCTATTCGGAAAATTAAAAAACTTTTTTAATTTTTCACTGTTTTCGATATGCCACGGCTTTCCGAAAACGAGCGAAATCAGGCAATTGGGATGCTTGCGGGTGGGATGGCCGCCAGGGCGGTCGCGCCTCGGTTTGGTTGCTGTCGGAAGACGATTGATCGTCTTGCAGCCCGGTACCAGCAGAGACTGGGGCTGTTCACGACCGGCAGCGACCTGGTAGGCCTCGTGTAACGACGGCTAGAGCCGATCGTTACATTACGTTGACGCACTTACGTCAACGTCGATTGGCAGCCACAGTCACTGCTAGGCGATACGGTGTCTCAGGGCAGACCATTCGCAACCGGTTACGTCGTAACGCCCAACCAATCCGGGCACGCCGCCCGTACACTGGTCAGATAATGACCCAACGTCACGTGCTGCCAGACTGTTATGGGCGCGACGTCATCTGAACTGGAGAAGGGCTGACTGGAACCGAGTTTTGTTCACCGATGAATCTCGGTTCACAGTTAGTCATGCTGACGGAAGATTACGGGTATACAGGCGTAAAAATGAAAGATTCACCGATTGTTGCATTGTTGAGAAGAACAGGTTTGGGGGGAGGGAGCGTAATGGTCTGGGGTGGGATCATGGGAAACCGGAAGACAGATTTGGTTGTTGTACAGGCAACATCAATGCACAACGTTATGTTGCAGATGTGCTAAATGCACATGCCTTACCATTTATCTGTCAGCATGGTCCTGGTGTGACATTGATGCACGACAATGCCCGCCCTCACGTAGCCAGGGTCACCACTCAATACTTACAGCAAAACAACGTCGACGTCATGCCATGGCCTGCGGTCTCCCCGGATCTCAATCCCATTGAGCACATATGGGATGAGCTGGGCCGCAAAGCACGAGCTAACCATCAGATTGACAATGTTCGCGATCTTACACGGGCGTTACAACGGGAATGGAGGAATTTGCCCAACGCACTGGTATTGCGTTACGTCACGTCGATGCGGCGTAGGATCATTGCATGCATTCATGCAAATGGTGGCCACACTCGGTACTAACGAGATTTACTGAATTTGCCACATTACTTATTGAAATTCCATCTCTAAACATTAAGTAACACATTTCTGAGTTTTTGTGATTTTTGATTTTGACCCCTACCGCCCTTGGCCGGTTATCTCTCGAATATTTAACAAGATATCCAAATGCAATGTATTGGCTTTGATACAGAAATGAATGAACTTGTTTTTCCATTTTGATTTTTAAAAGTAACCCTTTTGGTTTTTGATGAATCTTTCCTTAAACATGGAGGGACGTTTCTAGTTTTGCTCAGTATACAATGGTATGATACGACCCTTCACTGTAAGGTCGGACCTCCGTATACGTACAATGGTATGATACTGGCACTTTATTGTAAGGTCGGACCTCCGTATGCATACAATGGTATGATACGGCCCTTCATTGTAAGGTCGGACCTCCGTATACATACAATGTTATGATACTGACATTTGTTAGGTCGGACCTCCGTATACATACACTGGTAATATACTGGCCCTTCATTGTAAGGTTGGACCTCCGTGTACATATAATGGCATTATACTGGTCATTCGTTGTAAGGTTGGACCTCCGTATGATAGGGCCAGTCATTGTAAGGTCGGACCTCCGTATACATACAATTGTATGATACGGCCCTTCATTGTTAGGCCGGACCTCTGTATACGTACAATGGTATGATACGGCCCTTCATTGTCAGGTCGGAACTCCGTATACATACAATGGTTTGAAACTGGTCCTTAATTGTAAATTCGTCGGACCTACGTATACATACAATGGTATGTACTGGCCCGTCAATATAAGGTCGGACCTCCATATACATACAATGGTAATATACTGGACCTCCATTGTAAGGTCAGACATCCGTATACATACAATGATATGATACGGCCCTTCATTGTAAGGTTGGACCTCCGTATACGTACAATGGTATGATACGGCCCTTCATTGTAAGGTCGGACCTACGTATACATACAATGGTATGATACTGGTCCTTCACTGTAAGGTCGAACCTCCGTATACGTACAATGGTACGATACTGGCCCTTCATTGTAAGGTCGGACCTTCGTATACATACAATAGTATGATACGGCCATTCATTGTAAGGTTGGACCTTCGTATACATACAATGGTATGATACTGGTCATTCATTGTAAGGTTGGACCTCCGTATGATGCGGCCCTTCATTGTATGGTCGGACCTTCGTATACATACAATGATATGATACGGCCCTTCATTGTAAGGTTGTACCACCGTATACATACAATGGTATGATACGGTCATTCATTGTAAGGTCGGACCTCCGTATATATACAATGGTATGATACGGCCTTTCATTGTAAGGTTGGACCTCCGTATACATACACTGGTAATATACGGCCGGACCTCACAATTATATTATACGGCCCTTCATTGTAAGGTTGGACCTCCGTATGCATACATTGGTATTATACTGGTCATTCATTGTAAGGTTGGACCTCCGTATGATACGGCCCTTCAATGTAAGGTCGGACCTCCATATACATACAATGGTATGATACTGGCATCCATTGTAAGGTCGGACATCCGTATACATACAATGGTATGATACTGGTAATTCATTGTAAGGTTGGACATCCGTATGATACGGCTATTCATTGAATGGTCGGACCTCCGTATACATACAATGGTATTCTACGACCCTTCATTGTAAGTTCAGACCTCTGTATACATACACTGATATGATACGTCACTTCATTGTAAGGTGGGACCTCCGTATACATACAATGGTATGATACGCCCCTTCATTGTATGGTTTGACCTCCGTATACATACAATGGTATGCTACGGCCCTTCATTGTAAGGTTGTACCTCCTTGTACATACAATGGAATGATACGGCCCGTCATTGTATGGTTCGACCTCCGTATGCATACATTGGTATTATACTGGTCATTCATTGTAAGGTTGGACCTCCGTATGATACGGCCCTTCATTGTATGGTTGGACCTCCGTATACGTACAATGGTATGATACGGCCCTTCATTGTAAGGTCGTACCTCCGTATACGTACAATGGTATGATACGGCCCTTCATTGTAAGGTCGTACCTCCGTATACGTACAATGGTATGATACGGCCCTTCATTGGAAGGTCGGACCTCCTTATACATACAATGGTATGATACGGCCCATTGTAAGGTTGGACCTCCGTATACGTACAATGGTATGATACGGCCCTTCATTGTAAGGTCGGACCTCCGTATACGTACAATGGTATGATACGGCCCTTCATTGTAAGGTCGAACCGCCGTATACGTACAATGGTATGATACGGCCCTTCATTGTAAGGTCGGACCTCCGTATACGTACAATGGTATGATACGGCCCTTCAGTGTAAGGTCGAACCTCCGTATACGTACAATGGTATGATACGGCCCTTCATTGTTAGGTCGAACCTCCGTATACGTACAATGGTATGATTCGGCCCTTCATTGTAAGGTTGGATCCGTATACATTATAAGTTCTTGTGATTCTACACAGGCTATATGGTGTAATATTGCCCATCTGGAGGTATGTTCACCCGAGGCGAAATAAAAGTTGTTGTTTTAAAATGTTTGTGGTTTTGCTCAGTAAAGGTTAGACACCACCAAATAGTTTTACTATATAATTTAACCGAATGCCATCCAATAAGGCCAGTCTCTCCTACTTTCACTATTCGTATGCTGTGGGACCCACTTGTACATGGCATGCAGCCAGTCTGTACTGGTTCTGCATGAACTAAACAATAGGTTCACTTACTCCTAAGAAAGAAAAATTCAACCTTGTCATATCCTCCAATATTGT
This sequence comes from Conchocele bisecta, assembly GCA_029237695.1. NCBI lineage: Eukaryota > Metazoa > Mollusca > Bivalvia > Lucinida > Thyasiridae > Conchocele > Conchocele bisecta. The sequence goes on from CM055273.1 coordinate 71,958,602, forward strand.
GCACATTTTTTGGTCACGGAAACTCCGTTTACATCAAGTGACCAACAGGTTCAGTGTTTTATTTTAAGTGCTACAAATATGCTGAAAACTGGTGTTAAAGGCACCCCAAAATGTTCCTCAAGTGAAACTGGGTAGTAATGGATCAAGATTTGCAAGCAAACGGTGTCTGTGACCTCAAAACACCCGCACTGTTTTTTTTATACCGGACTACTTTTGCATACACCCTGGGCGATTTCGAACTTGTTGGTGTCTTCTAACCTAAAACATGGTTTAACAGCACTTTATAATGAGTGCAGATGACAACATTTAATTGCAGGTTGTTCCCGATACCGGAGGGTAGTGGCATGAACCCAAAGGCTCAGGCGCTACAGGAACACGAGGCAGAGGTAACGTGGTGGGGGTGGGGGAGAGGCGGTGGCGGGGTGTAGGGGTCAATTGTCATCTCTCCCAATTACCCGCATGCGCAGAACTACTGATTATCGGATTCAATGATTCGTCGAAACACTTGGTCCAGTAAATATATGACTGTATTTGGACAAACATGTTCAATATGGAATGTGTGACCACTGTAGACACAGACAAGCGCGAGCATCCGCATAGTCTTATCAGGCCTGCACTGTTCACTGTTCAGCCTGGGAAACCTTCGACATGTATATAGTTAACAGCATAAATCTGACTTTTAGCTCGACTATTCGAAGAATAAGTAGAGCTTATGTTGTCACCCCGGCGTCGGCGTCACCGTCACGCCTTGGTTAAGGTTTTTAGTCAAGCTTGTATATGGAATACTACTGGCCCTACACCCACCATACTTGAACAACTTCATCTCCTAGTGATGTACATCAATAACCCCTGATCTATATTTGACCTTGACCTACATTTCCTCTTGAATTATTTGGTTAATTCCCCTTGGTTAAGGTTTTTAGTCAACCTTGGTTAAGGTTTTTAGTCAAGTTTGTATATGCAATACTACTGGCCCTACACCCACCATACTTGGACAACTTCATCTCCTAGTGATGCACATCAATAACCCCTGATCTATATTTGACCTTGACCTACATTTCCTCTTGAATTACTTACTTAATTTCCCCTTGGTTAAGGTTTTTAGTCAACCTTGGTTAAGGTTTTTTTTCAAGCTTGTACATTGAATACTATTGTGCATCCAGACACCATACTTCGACAACCTTTTCTCATAGGTATGTACATCAATAACCCCTGATCTATATTTGACCTTCACCTACATTTCCTCTTCAATTACTTACTTAATTCCTTTTGGTTAAGGTTTTTAGTCAACCTTCTATATGGAATACTACTGGCCCTAACACCCACCATACTTGGACAACTTCATCTCCTAGTGATGTACATCAACAACCCCTGATCTATATTTGACCGTGACCTACATTTCCTCTTGAATTGCTTAATTCCCCTTGGTTAACGTTTTTAGTCAAGCTTGTAGATGGAATACTCCTGGCCCTACACCAACCATACTTGGACAACTTCATCTCCTAGTGATGTACATCAACAACCCCTGACCTATATTTGACCTTGACCTAAATTTAATCTTGAATTACTTACTTAATTCCCCTTGGTTAAGCTTTTTACTCAAGCTTGTACATGGAATACTATTGTGCATACAGACACCATAATTGGACAACCTTTTCTCATAGTGATGTACATCAATAACCCCTGATCTATATTTGACCTTGACCTACATTTCCTCTTGAATTACTTACTTAATTCTCTTTGGTTAAGGTTTTTAGTCAAGCTTGTAGATGGAATACTCATGTCCCTACACCAACCATACTTGGACAACTTCATCTCCTAGTGATGTACATCAACAACCCCTGACCTATATTTGACCTTGAACTACATTTAACCTTAAATTACTTACTTAATTCCCCTTGGTTAAGGTTTTTACTCAACCTTGGTTAAGGTTTTTAGTCAAGCTTGTAGATGGAATACTATTGTGCATACAGACACCATACTTGGATAACTTTTCTCATAGGGATGTACATCAATAACCCCTACCTTTATTTTACCTTCACCTACTTTTAACCTTCAATTTACTTGGTTTAATGTTTATAGTCAAGCTTTGAATATGGAATTACTTGTGGGCCTAATCAACCATACTTGGACAACCTTTATCCTCCTGTGATGTACATCATCCCTGACCTATATTTGAACCTTGACCTTAACTTATCTTGGATTAACTTAGTTTATACTCCCCTTGGTTCGTTTTTTACTCAAGCTTGTATATGGAATACTTCTGGGCCTACATCAACCATACTTGGACAACTTCATCTCCTAGTGATGTACATCAAAAATCCCTGACCTATATTTGACCTTGACCTACTTTTATCCTTGGATTACTTAGTTATCTCCCCTTGGTTACGTTTTTTACTCAAGCTTGTATATGGAATACTTCTGGGCCTACATCAACATACTTGGACAACTTCATCTCCTAGTGATGTACATCAAAAATCCTGACCTGACCATTTATTTGACCTTGACCTACTTTTATCCTTGGATTACTTAGTTATCTCCCCTTGGTTACGTTTTTTACTCAAGCTTGTATATGGAATACTACTGGGCCTACAGCAACCATACTTGGAAAACCACGCATCTACGTCCAAGGTCAAGGTCATTTTTGAAGGTCACAGGTCAAACCTATTGAAATTCCCTTCCGCTCTATATCTTCTACACCGATGCATGGATTATCAAATGGCTTGGCACAGATGTTTCTCATGTTGAGAAGGTGTGTCACAATCAATAACCACGCACCTACGTCCAAGGTCAAGGTCATAGTTGAAGGTCAAATGTCAAACCTATTGAAATTCCCTTCCGCTCTATATCTTCTACACCGATGCATGGATTATCACACTATGCCCAGGGTCAAGGTCACAGACTTGATGCGTTTGAAACCTTAACGCTCGGCTAAATGGCTTATGATCAAAAATGCCTCGTTTTCTTTGGCTGCCAGTGGGGGTATTCGTGTGCCGACAGGCCACATTTCTAGTTTCCCTTGGTTAATGTTTTTAGTCAAACCTTGGTTAAGGTTTTTATGTAGGCCGCAGCCACCTTCTTTGTCAAGCTATGTGTACATCGACAACCCTCGTAGTCGAGCTATGCTGTTCTCCTACAGCTCTTGTTATATCATATTGTTTAATTCCTGCAGAACCAGTACAGACTGGCTGCAGGTCATATACAAGTATGTGCCACAGCATCCAAACGAATAGTGAAAGTAGGAGAGACTGGCCTATTGGATGGCATTCGGTTAAATTATATAGTAAAAACCATTTGGTGTGGTCTAACCTCTGTGTGACCCAGTTCCCTAAGCCAAATTTGAGTTGTCTCCTTATTCTAATAGGTTCAGTTTAATATCAGGTTTATAAAGCCGAAATCCGGTATATTATATATCCCTGAGCTGAAATATCCTACATAACCGAAGGGGGTCAGCAGAAGAAGGGAGCTAAGTCCTTAAGATCATTATCCTTCAGGACTTAACCCACATTCTTCCACTGACCACTTCAATAGCGTAAATGTTGCGACAACGTAAGTCAGTGTTTATATCTCACTTCTAACCATATGGCCGACCCGGTTTGTAGGTCTACCAATAGGCGATTCTAGCGTGTCTTGGTTGGTCAATTATTGATTATATATAAATGAAACACCTTTCTAAACAAATGTACACAACGATCCAAATGCGCCCGGGTCTGAAGATTATGTAATTTATATTAATCTAAATTACATAATCTTCAGACCCGGGCGCATTTGAATTGTTTTGAACATTGTTTAGAAAGGTGTTTCATGTATATACAAACAATAATTGACCATCCAAGACACGCTAGAATCACCTGTGGTTAGAAACACTGGTCCTGCACTCCGCACCAGCGTAAACTGTTTCCCGTCGACAAATGCACCGGTATTGACAAGATGCTACTAACCTCTACTTAGAGATATCACATACACGCAATTTTCGTCTAGTAACCGGCGCATTCTCTTGCAATAATTTGACTTTCTGCGCATATATGATATATATATCATAAATGTCTGTGACTGGAGAAATGGGCCTTATGCATCCGCACAGTCTGTCAGGATTTGCGCGCTGTTCGTCATTCCATCATGGAACGCCTGTCATGCTTTCAGAAATAAGCAATATATCTCGTTACTAGGCTGCTGGTTAGAGCTACACTGGTCACAAATCGAATTAGCCCCGTTTCTCCAGTCACGGCCACATATCAATGTGTCCACAGGCTATCATGCTGGACAAAGCCCTGTCGGACAAAGTACTCGAGGCTTACAGCATGATGCTCGATTTCTACGGCTGGAAACTCGTGTGTACGACCACGGGGCAGATCGACCGCTCAACTAGATGGCCTGAACGATACAAACATCTAAACAAGTGCGTATACATACGAGTAAAGCATGTGCTAATACGTGGGTGGTTGGTCGGGCGAACGTGATGGCGTAACTCAACGGTAGGGGTTCCTCCTTATAGGAATCACGATTTGCCTGGTTTGGCCCTCAGATACGTTTTTAGCTCGACTATTCGAAGAATAAGTAGAGCTTATGTTGTCACCCCGGCGTCGGCGTCGGCGTCGGCGTCGGCGTCGGCGTCACCGTCACGCCTTGGTTAAGGTTTTTAGTCAAGCTTGTATATGGAATACTACTGGCCTTACAACCCACCATACTTGGACAACTCCATCTCCTAGGTGATGTACATCAATAACCCCTGATCTATATTTGACCCTTGACCTACATTCCTCTTGAATTACTTGGTTAATTCCCCTTGGTTAAGGTTTTTTTTAGTCAACCTTGGTTAAGGTTTTTAGTCAAGTTTGTATATGCCAATACTACTGGCCCTTACCCACCCACCATACTTGGACAACTTCATATCCTAGTGATGCACCATCAATAATCCTGTTCTTTTATTTGACCTTGACCTAACATTTCCTCTTGAATTACGTACTTAATTCCCCTTGGTTAAGGTTTTTTTTTTAGTCAACCTTGGTTAAGGTTTTTTTTTCAAGCTTGCACATTGAATACTATTGTGCATCCAGACACCATACTTTGACAACCTTTTCTCATAGGTATGTACATCAATAACCCCTGATCTATATTTGACCTTCACCTACATTTCCTCTTCAATTACTTACTTACCATTCCTTTCGGTTAAGGTTTTTAGTCAACCTTCTATATGGAATACTACTGGCCCTACACCCACCATACTTGGACAACTTCATCTCCTAGTGATGTACATCAACAACAACCCCTGATCTATATTTGACCTTGACCTACATTTCCTCTTGAATTGCTTAATTCCCCTTGGTTAACGTTTTTAGTCAAGCTTGTAGATGGAATACTCCTGGCCCTACACCAACCATACTTGGACAACTTCATCTCCTAGTGATGTACATCAACAACCCCTGACCTATATTTGATCTTGACCTACATTTAACCTTGAATTACTTACTTACTTAATTCCCCTTGGTTAAGGTTTTTACTCGACCTTGGTTAAGCTTTTTACTCAAGCTTGTACATGGAATACTATTGTGCATACAGACACCATAATTGGACAACCTTTTCTCATAGTCATGTACATCAATAACGCCTGATCTATATTTGACCTTGACCTACATTTCCTCTTGAATTACTTACTTAATTCTCTTTGGTTAAGGTTTTTAGTCAAGCTTGTAGATGGAATACTCATGGCCCTACACCAACCATACTTGGACAACTTCATCTCCTAGTGATGTATATCAACAACCCCCCTGACCTATATTTGACCTTGACCTACATTTAACCTTAAATTACTTACTTAATTCCCCTTGGTTAAGGTTTTTACTCAACCTTGGTTAAAGTTTTTAGTCAAGCTTGTAGATGGAATACTATTGTGCATACAGACACCATACTTGGATAACTTTTTCTCATATGGATGTACATCAATAACCCCTGACCTTTATTTACCTTCACCTACATTTAACCTTCAATTACTTGGTTAAGTGTATAGTCAAGCTTGTATATGGAATACTTCTGGGCCTACATCAACCATACTTGGACAACTTCATCTCCTAGTGATGTACATCAATAATCCCTGACCTATATTTCACCTTGACCTACTTTTATCCTTGGATTACTTAGTTATCTCCCCTTGGTTACGTTTTTTACTCAAGCTTGTATATGGAATACTCCTGGGCCTACGGCAACCATACTTGGAAAACCACGCATCTACGTCAAGTCAAGGTCATGTTGAAGGTCAAAGGTCAAACCTATTGAAATTCCCTTCCGCTCTATATCTTCTACACCGATGCATGGATTATCAAATGGCTTGGCACAAATGTTTCTCATGATCAGAAGGTGTGTCGCGATCAATAACCACGCACCTACGTCCAAGGTCAAGGTCACAGTTTTGAAGGTCAAAGGTCAAACCTATTGAAATTCCCTTCCGCTCTATATCTTCTACACTGATGCATGGATTATCAAATTGCTAACCACGCACCTACGTTCAAGGTCACAGTTGAAGGTCAAACCTATTGAAATTCCCTTCCGCTCTATATCTTCTACACCGATGCATGGTTATCAAATGGCTCGGCACAGATATTTCTCATGTTGAGAAGGTGTGTCACAATCAATAAACACGCACCTACGTCCAAGGTCAAGGTCACAGTTGAAGGTCAAAGGTCAAACCTATTGAAATTCCCTTCCGCTCTATATCTTCTACACCGATGCATGGATTATCAAATACCTTTGCACACATGTTACTCAGGATGAGAAGGTGTGTCGCGATCAATAACCACGCACCTACATCCAAGGTCAAGGTCACAGTTGAAGCTCAAAGGTAAAAAATATTGAAATTCCCAAATGGCTTGGCACAAATGTTTCTCACGATGAGAAGGTGTGTCACGATCAATAACCACGCACCTACGTCCAAGGTCAAGGTCACTGTTGAAGGTCAAAGGTCAAACCTATTGAACTTCCCTTCCTCTCTATGTCTTCTACACCGATGCATGGATTATCAAATTGTTAACCACGCACCTACGTCCAAGGTCACAGTTGAAGGTCATAGGTCAAACCTATTGAAATTCCCTTCCGCTCTATATCTTCTACACCGATGCATGGATTATCAAATGGCTTGGCACAGATGTTTCTCATGATCAGAAGGTGTGTCGCAATCAATAACCACGCACCTACGTCCAAGGTCAAGGTCACAGTTGAAGGTCAAAGGTCAAACCTATTGAAATTCCCTTCCGCTCTATATCTTCTACACCGATGCATGGATTATCAAATGGCTTGGCACATATGTTTCTCATGATCAGAAGGTGTTGTCGCAATCAATAACCACGCACCTACGTCCAAGGTCAAGGTCACAGTTGAAGGTCAAAGGTCAAACCATTGAAATTCCCTTCCGCTCTATATCTTCTACACCGATGCATGCATTATCAAATGCCTTGGCACAAATGTTTCTCAGGATGAGAAGGTGTGTCTCGATCAATAACCACGCACCTACGTCCAAGGTCAATGTCATAGTTGAAGGTCAAAGGTCAAACCTATTGAAATTCCCTTCCGCTCTATATCTTCTACACCGATGCATGGATTATCACACTATGCCCAGGGTCAAGGTCACAGACTTGATGCGTTTGAAACCTTAACGCTCGGCTAAATGGCTTATGATCAAAAATGCCTCGTTTTCTTTGGCTGCCAGTGGGGGTATTCGTGTGCCGACAGGCCACATTTCTAGTTTCCCTTGGTTAATGTTTTTAGTCAACCTTGGCTAAGGTTTTTATGTAGGCCGCAGCCACCTTCTTTGTCAAGCTATGTGTACATCGACACCCTCGTAGTCGAGCTATACTGTTCTCCTACAGCTCTTGTTATCTTTGGCTCATTCGTTACCTGGGAGTTGAATTGGGTTATTGTCTATTATAAAAGTAGTAAGATTATTGCTGATCCTACTGCTTTTGGGAGAGGGCCAAGTGATTCTGGTGTGGCGAGGACCTGACATCAGATCAGGATTATTCTTAGTTCAGAGCTGAATATATACTTTTTGTCGAGCCCGCTTGCGGAAAGCGAGACAGTGATCACAATGACGTCTGGGTGTCCGTGCGTGCGTGCGTGCGTGCGTGCGTGCGTGCGTCCGTCCGTCCGTCCGTCCGTTCGTGCGTGCGTGCGTGCGTGCACGCCATGCGTGCGTGCGTGCGTGCGTCCGTCCGTCCGTCCGTCCTTCCGAAATCTGCGTTAAAGTTTTTAAATACAATGTACCTTATATCTCTCCAGTCCTAAGTCACATTGACTTGAAACTTCATATGCTTATTAGTTATCATCCATATATTCATGCTGTATCCCACTCATGCGGCCCCTGTGCCCAATGTCAAGGTCAAATGATTTAGAAGTTTGCGTTCCGAAATCTGCGTTAAAGTTTTTATATACCTTATATCTCTGCAGTCCTAAGTCACATTGACTTGAAATTTCGTATGCGTATTACTCATCATCCATATATTCATTCTGTGTCCCACTCATGCGGCGCCTGTGCCCCTATGTCAAGGTCAAATGACTTAGAAGTTTGCGTTAAAGTTTCTGTCAAAATTTGAAAGTTTTCACATTCCTGCTATCTCCGTAACTGTAAGTCAGATTTGCTGATACCATCAAATGCCTCGCCGAAATAAAACGAGCAGTCCCTAGCCACATAGTGAGTCAAACTAAATCCAATAGTATCATTAATTAATAAATAGTCACTCACTTAGTGCGGACATATGAGGAGCCCCACATGATGTAGCATTTCTTTTTATACGACCGTTTTTTAAAAAACGGTACGTATTATGTTTTACCGCCGGGCTGGCGGGAGGGCGGCTGACAGAAAAAGTGCATAGTTCGTGTTCACAACTCCTCCGAAAAAGTTCAGTCGATCTATCTGAAACTATACACACGTCTTCTACACATTGAAGATGTGCACCTTTGTGTTTTTATGCTGAAAAAATATTTTTTAACAAAAATATCACGTGTTTGACTTAGCCATTTTGTCTACATTTTTCTATACAATTCTATATAGAGTAGAGAGTTTGTGTACACAACTCCTACGAATTCGTTCAGTCGATAAATCTGAAACTATACACACGTCTTCTACACATATTGAAGATATGCACCTTGGTGTTTTTATGCCGAAAAAATAGTTTTTAACAAAAATATCACCTTTTTAACGTAGCCATTTTTTCTACATTTTTGTATCCAATTCTATATCATTTCTACTTTACACATCTCTGCCTAAATTAGTATACATGTTTAGCACAACGAGATGAAGAAATAATGCTATAGAGTTTCACATTCTCATTAATGTTTCTTGCCTTGGTGGTGACAGCTTCACATTTCTGCATCTTCGCTGTCTGGCCCATATTCGACGGGCGTATTTTGTGACTTACGGCACTCTTGTTTTTAATTCCTTCCCACGAAATAACAATTCCTTCCCACGAAATAACAATTCCTTCCCTCAATATAACAATTCGTTCTCACGAATTAACAGTTCGTTCCCACGAATTAACAATTCGTTCCCTCAATTTAACAAATAGTTCTCCCGAATTAACAATTCGTTCCCACGAATTAACAATTCGTTCTCTCACTTTAACATTACGAAATAACACCGTGGGAACAAATTGTTAATTCGAGGGAACGAATTGTTAAATTGAGGGAACGAATTGTCATTTCGTGGTAACTAATTGTTAATTCGAGGGTTTGTTCACGGCATTCTAAGCGTTAATACACATTTTCCATTGGAAATGATTCTAAAATGCTGTCAAACCATGTTTTTTATTGAGAAAAAAAGGTAACATATTAAGCAACAGCAGACGACACTTTTTGTTTCCGGCATTCTAAGGGTTAGTACACATTTTATTTGTCTGTGCAGGTCCGTACACAACCTTCTACGAATCAGTCGCATTGTGAAATCCCTGGGACATCTGGGTTTCAAACATCTGCAAGTTCCGCTGGTGAAGTTTATACTCCGTGAGGCTATGTACACCAAGGAGTTACATGCACTTGACGGCGGTAGTCTTCCACACTGGATAGACGCTGTTTCGGAGGACGGAGGCAAGGAATATCTGTGGAAATATTATTATGACTTGAAACAATATGATTCCTCCGTCCCGCGCGAACCTGTACCAAAACCGGAAGAGGAGGATTGTTCCGGGACCGGAAGTAGCGTAGATGGAGCACCTGCAGCAAGCAGTGGAAGTGTTGGGACCGCTAAACTTTTAGTATGATTTCGTTGTCTAATACAGTGGGGTAGCCAGGTTCTTATCAAAGGCGTGTGTGGATTGTGGATCGTGTTTGGAAATGGATCAGGAAGCATCCTTCCTTATAGTTACGGGCAGTAACTTTACAAAGCTCGCGCACCGGACGGTACGGGAGCTTTGCAAAGTTACTGCCGCAACCACCTCTCCCAGAAATAAATATTGACTTCTGCGTTCAATTTCCTCGATTATAGCCGGAAAATGTAAAAATAAACATCTGACCAAATTTTAGGGGATACGTCGTCCTCTCTGTAACCCCTGGCTACGCCAATGTAATGCGACTGCATTTGGCCACCACCTGACAAAAGCAACTTACACCATCCGTAGCAATTGAATGGGTTTAACATATTTATGTCTCTCCCATATATGGGGAGACATATTGTTTTAGACATGGTTGTCCGTCTGTCCGTCCGTCACAAAATTTGTGTCTCGTATTTCTTTAAAAGTATTTGAATTGGAGTCACGACATTTTACAGGAATATTTGTCATCATGTGATGTTGTATTAGATGCAGATTCATCCAGTATTCGCAGAGTTATGGAACTTGACTTAGTGAATAGTGGTGATTTTCAACTTGTGTCGCAGATAACTGAAACATTATTTGAGCTACAGTCATGAAACATATAGGAATGTTTATCAACGTGTAGATTTGTGCATCTGGTGATTTTGATGCGGATTCATAGAGTATGGGCGGAGTTATGGCCTTTGACTTACTTAGTGAAAATTTCTGATTTTTAACTTGTGTCGCCGGTAACTCAAAACGTATTTGAGTTACCGGCATGAAACTATATAGGAATGTTAATCAGCATGTGTAGTTGTGAGTTGGGGTTTTGTTTGCGGAATTGTCAAGTAAGGATGGAGTTATGCCCCTTGACTTACTTAGTGGAAATTTTTCTGGATTTTTAAACTTGTGTTCGCCGGGTAATCAAAAAACGTAATTTTGAGTTCACCGATGGAAACTATGATAGGAAATGTTAATCAGCTGTGTAGTTGTGAGTTGGGGTTTTGTTTGCGGAATTGTCAAGTTTTAAGGTATTGGAGTTATGCCCCGTGACTTAGGAGGCAATTGGCCAAATTTTGTCGGCATTTCCAACGTGTGTTTGGTTAGAGATGCGAAAGGTTTACAGGGATGTTTGTCACTATTGTGCCAGTTGTGCCACCTGAGGTTTTTTGATGCGGATTCATGAAGTAGTATTAGCAGAGGCTATTGGCCCTTGAGAAAGTGAAAATTGCTCATATTGGTGTCTCTTTTATTTTATTATCTCCCAATAAATTACAGCTAACTTACGCAGAAAAACAAAAAAGGTAGCTACATCTAATGATGTTTTCTTGCCTTAATTAAAATTCTAATTTTCCAAATGTCCCCGATATAACAAGCAGTGTTGGTGTCCTTGAAAACAAACCAACCCCTAGTTTCATCATTCACACTCACCTCTTAGTACTTCAGATTACAATTTTTGCTCACGGGGAATATGACTTACTTCAGT
>CM055273.1:73323779-73352883 GCA_029237695.1 Conchocele bisecta
TTCTGCGGCAGTATGCCGTTTTAAAAGTATAATGTAGACATATGTAATTTACATTACGCAGTTTATCAGAAATTTGTGACATAGAACAAAGCGTAGTGTGAAGTACACCGGTAATGGCGGACGGAGCTGTTCGTGCTAAGCGACAGGCGGCGCAAAAGCTGGATTATAAACAATTGGCGTCAAGCGGTAGTGAAGCGGCAATACCTCCTCCGGTATTGCAGAAAACGATGGCATCAATTCAAACTGCGTTTACGCCAGCAAATGATAGATTAGACTATGTCAGTGTATCAGTGAGCGGTCTGGCGGTATCCCGTGAAGGCGGTGCGACTGGTGAGGGCGTTTCTTATCAGAGCGGTGCGGTTGGTGATTTGCCTATCTGGTAAGATGGCGACGAGGAATCAGAATTGGAGAATTTAAGAGCGGAATTGGTGAGTAGTATATAGGGAGTCAAAATGATACCACCTAACGGTGGTATCATTTCCCCACCCTATATACTACTCCCACCGCCTCCCGAAAAACTCCAAAATTGGTTAACGAGGAAATTGTCACCCGACAGCAAAATCGTGACAATCGGTGTCATAAATACATAATTTGAAAAGAGGTCCAATTGAACATTCAGAGAAACTGATGAAGTAAGGCGAGTCTATTTTGTGATTTGGTGATGTAATTGTATAGGTAGAAATCTTTTAGGCCGGCACCTTTGAGCTATACAATTCCATCACCAATTCACACACACATTTAGAGACTGCTACCATTAAACAGACGAGACGGACGTCATACCGGATCAACAACATGGCACACACGAGATGAGACCAATTGTTGTAAGGCTTACAAACGTATATATACTCATCGCTTTCCTATACAACATAAAAATGGTGTGCAAATTATAATTATTTATAAACACTTAGCGAGGTTCACGAATTTCCGGGATGGTTCGTTATTTTATTAATTTGATAATTAGTTTTGTAAAAATTATTATTAATTAATTTTAAGAAAATTATAAAGTTAATTAATATAAGAAAACAAATAAAAACCACAAAGTATATCGTTACGCGGTTATAGAAATGTATGGTGGTCAGTGGGTGTCGTAACGGGGCCCTAAATTATTAAGAAAAAATTTATGTTCCGTATGGAGGGGCCGTCGGAACAGCTGGAATGTATGGTGGAGGAATATCCTGCTGTTGATGCAGACACGCGAATAAGCATATCACGTCCCGAGACGGGAGAGAAGATTTTTTCTCTCGTCGGCCCTCCCCTCCATAACGAGTTATTTTTATATCTTCGTCCGCGAGAATTTGTGGTCGAGCCTTGGACCGGATCGTACCCTTTAACTCCTGGTATCTGACCGTCTCTTCGACGACCATTTTGAACTCGCTATCTGATATATCGTTGTCGGCTATCGCTTTCGACACGATAACGTCGATACTGTTTTTCTTAGATCTAGCGAGAACCGCTATTCGATCGTGCTTTCGACTCTTGGCCTCTAGTTTTCGGCCCACGAGTCTGGTCGTCATGCAAAACAGTCCCGCCCCCGCCGCTGTCGCACTCAATGCCGCCGCGACCGGTGCAGCGACAACTGTTGACAATAAATACACACTCCCCACCCCACTTATAACGGATGCTGAGGCTAACGCGGTGCTCACCCCCTCTAATATATTGATCGACCGTCTATATTTCTTCGCATAACCCGTCCGCATGTCTCCCTCGTGTTGTAGAATATGTTGTATCTCGACGATCCTGGTCATCCTAAAGGATGCCGGGTCGGCCGTCCCCGAAGGTAAGTGTGGATATAGTTTCTCGTCATTCATCATAAATCAAGTTGTATTAACAGCGTAACAATAGTGTAGGAAGCCGATTGGTCGGCAATTTTTGTAACAAAGTTAATAACACTACCTGCCGAAACTTTAATTGTAGTGTCATCATCGAATATAGTAAACCCTGACCTCTGCCCCGCGTGCTTGGTGATGCCAATATTCTGTTCTACACCATTCAGGACGACATTCACTCGGACTTCGGCAGTGGCGTGTCCGCGAAAGTTGACCGAGCAGACTGCCATTCGAAAAATCGTCCCGGACACTGCCATGGTGTATCCCCGTATCTGTTGCTCGCGTTGGCACCGAATGAATATTCGTAGGCCCCCTCGCTTAGTGAACCCCGCTCCTCGGCACAAACTGTTATGACGTGTTTGCTAGCTAGCATTTTTTCCATTTGCGCAACCGCCCTAGTTAAAATTGTGTGGGACTGTGATACGCCCCTCTCCAGCCTTCTCATTGCGGCTTCATCGTATGCTGCGGCCGCGACGGGAACGTCCCGTTCTAAGTTGGAACTACTTGGACCGTATATGCTCATGATTAATACGTATATATATATTATGTTTAATCGGTTATTTCTAGAATAGAAATCTTCAACTCGTGGATGTGTCCCGATTCCAAAACCTTCATCTCCGGGGTTGGGAAGTCAAAGGTCAGGGTCTCGCCATAGAAACAGTCGCTGGCGTGCACAGTTTTTAGTAATGTGCTGGGAGCTCCGTCTAACGTGTTGTACGATGTGTTCAATTGATCCAGGTGCACCCCGAGTGTTTTCGTGAAAACGAAGTCCACCGGGTTTGTGCCGGTGTGCTCACCCGGGTTAAACCAACCCCTATTGTCGGAGTATGTTTTTGAAAAGCCGAGCCGCACAGCCAAATCCGGGGTGATCGTTACCTGGTTGGCGGATTCGATGGTAAAGGTCGCGAGTCCGGTGGCTTTCGAGATTGTGAGGCTGGCTCTACCAGCAAGCTCCGACGCGACAAAAGCTTGGAGGGATCTCGAACTCCAAAGGCCGGGGGGGGGGGGGGGGGGGGCAGCCTCACACTTACTTGGCGGGGGGCCTTCACGTAGCCGAACCCTTCCTTATCCCCCACGTTTTTCCACCCGACCGTGAAGGTGATTGATCTGAGGCCTACCCGGCGTTTTCCGCAGCAGTTGTCGATCGACTTTTGAAGTTCACAACTCCCATTTTGAACATTAGCGATAGTAGCAAACATAATAATAATATCTTTCGATGGATACCAAAGCATTTAGCTTTAATTCTGGTGCGAAGTACGCGGTCGGAGGTAAATACACGCAAAAAGACGTTGTTAACCACCTTGTACACCCAACCGTAACGGTTAGACCGAAAAGTGGCTTTACCACAAATTTCCCCGACATCTTTGAACGATATAGGCTGCCCAAGATTACTACGATGGAGGCCGTGAACGGGTGGAAAGCAACACCGATGCAGTTTTGGCAGAATCAGCTCAACTTCGCCGTATGGTGCGCAACGGCCGGATGCGGAGTTTCGCATCAAGACCATCTGACATCCGAGAATGTCATGCTCCGAAGTGTCTACAACTTTCACGCGTATTACACCATTAGGAGGATTATCAAAGAACTAGGTATTCCACTACCTCAAGATGACGCGTGGAATCCCATTTCCAACGCATACGATCATAGGGCGTTCGAAAGACTGTGTAACGAATTTAACGTTTCAAAAGATGCGGACTGGAGACAGAAAGTATTTCCTGGCCTCGGGGACGTTCTCATTAGGGGCCAGTCCGGGAATTGGACGCATGTAGAGACGACCGATCGGGTGACCACATCGTCAGTCGGAACGCCGGGAATTTTGATCCCGCGACGATGACCTTCGGGCCGGAAGTATCTGGAGGTCGGCACTGCGGCGTCTCATCCTGCGAATGGTTACCTCCGAAACGAGCTCACATAGATTACATAAAGCAGGCTGCTGAGGTCCGGGACGCGTGGGGTACATTTATGTTAGATAAGGGTATGGGGTTCACGCAGGCCGGGGTTACTCGCCTCAACGACTCCATTCGGACATACGTCTGGGCCATCCTCGGCGCACAGAAGCAAACTCGCAGTTCTATACTAGGCACGGGAACGGCCTTTGACGCGCAAAAACAATTCTTGGCACTCGTAGAGGACGCCATCTCAGCTAAGGTGGACCTGGAGAAGGCGATCGAGCAGTATCAAGACGTTTTGCAGAATGCCAGCACCCCGGTAGACTACGTATTCGGAATAGGTCTTTATATGGCACCGAGCGATATGATACTACGAGACGACCCGGTTGACGGTTACAATAATCAGATCGTAATCGCCACCGTCAATCAAAAAATCGGCCACAACGGAACGTGAACGCGGATATCATCAAGCGCACCCCCGAACAGTGGAACCGATTTCATAAAACCAGCCAATTCACGAATTGGGCCCACCCCCCCCCCATCAAGTTCATTCGAACCCAGTGTTCCACCGAGTTCCGCTCCTGTTTCACCCTCTGCAATAGGACCAGCAAGTTCCCCCATCGCGATTGGATTAGGTGGGAACAGGGGAAAATAGTGTCACAGCCCACGAGGAGGAGGAGAAATTAGGACTCGTCGTAGCCCTCGTGGCGGCCGGACTATTTGTGCTTTGGATTTAGGAACTCTCGGGAGGCTAAAAGTAAGAGACCGGCGATTGCCACGATTAGAGCCCAAACATTATCGGCGAGCCATCCGGCCGTTTTTGATAATATAGATAGCAAGAAGGAGAGGAGACCCCCGATCAACCCAGGCAGCGCGGCAGCCAACTTTCCTGCTAATTTAGCCAGGAGATTGGCGAGGGCTTTTAGTTGTTTTTTTATCCATTATTTGGCTCCACCGGATGGAGCTGGTGCTGGCGCTGGTGCTGGCGCGGGTGCTGGTGCCGAACCACCCGTGATAGATAGAACTAGAGACGATATAGATAGAATTAGGGTCGATATAATCATGGTGAAAGCTGTGAGGATGGTTACTATTGTGAAGCCCTTCTCTCTGAACGGTGTGTTTTTTGGAAGTGCGAAGACGTTCACAGCGTGTCGTGTCCTCGCGCAGGATACTCGTGATTGATTCGTGGCTACGACTTAATTGTCCAGAGAGTGTCTCACGGTTAATTGAGACAGCCGCTAAGCGAGCTTCTCTTTCATCCCGCAACGACCGCAGGAGTTTGTTGATCCGCTCGGTAGATTCTCTATCGCCACGGGCTTCCCCAAGTTTTCTTTCTTCTTGCTCTATATGTTCGTCCAGCTCCGTGAGTTTGGAGAGGTTATTAACTAGTTCACCACGGCCCGTTTGCAGAACCTTATTGAGTCCCAGGAGTTCGCGAAGAGGTAACGGTGGGTCATACTTCGTGCCGTTTATTTCGTTGACCGTGGTTTCCACTGTGTCAATCGCGTCGGTGACTATACGAGGGACCTCGCTGATATCGCTCGTTTCTATAGCGGCGGCCGTCTTCGCCAGCGTTTCGTCGGTATCCTGCATGGTTTTTATCATTTTTTTAGGCACCTGCGACCGGTCCCCGATCAATCCGAGAGCTCGAGCGAATAGTACTCCATATTGGTTCAAGGAAGAGGGGCTGAGGAACCGGTTCGGGTCGTTCTTGTACGTCAGCAACTTCCAGCTATTGCCCCATTTAACCCACAGGTCTCCTCTTTTAGTGCTGCGAAACTCCAACGTGGCCTTGATGCCGTAATTAGACACTATACTCTCCCACCGTTTCACCAGAGAATCCGTTTCCTCGAGAGGAGCCAGCTCACCCTTGGAGATCCCCGCAGGAATATCGGCACCGCCCGCCCATGTCGGAGTTTCGGGTGTCTCTATGAAGCTCGTTTCGGCAACGCCGTAGAAGGCATCGTCATCGCGGAAATCGGATCTACCGATTTCCGTGTCAATATCGTAATATTCGAGGTAATCTTCGAGGTAATCGTCTCGGTTGCCCGTAGTGCGATCGAATTCGTCCATGCCAATATCGAGACCAGCCATCTTTTAATAATTATTATTATATTAAAGACAAAACCATACAGGTTTAATAGATTATGTCTTCGAGTCAATACGGTCGCAAACTCAATCCATATCGCAGACTGCGTGAGCCCCTCGGGGCAAAAGGTGTGAGACAGAGTGTCGTTATTACGAACAACCCATCGACGATTCGACCAGAACCAGCAGCTCTTAGTCCGCTTCCCCAACCTCGGAGCTAGCGACGTCATTATGCCGGGGACTGTTCGCCTCGCTTTCACTATTTCGCTTACATCGACGGACGCGGACCGAACCGTCGTTCAGAACCTGGTTCGCGCCATAGTGAAGAAGACTATGATAAAGATTTTCTTTCTTGGTAATGAGGTGATGTCGATCGATGACAGCGACGTCTACCATTGCTACCAGGAGCTGTGGAAGACGGCGCAAGAGTGCGAAAACGCTGTCTATCAGGGTATTGACACCAGTCGAAATAAGAACGTAACCAGACTTAGAATCGGGGCTGGTGACAAGGTAGATAACGTCGCGAGCGACAACGCGGTCGCGGCCGCTTACGGCAACCGATTCTACATCCCGCTCGACTTTGAGTTGCTGGAGAGTCACATGCTCTACTATCAGAGCGCTTTGGCGGACCGCCTCGAATACGAACAAACGTTCAACGACTACGGCCGAGTTATCATAGCCACCGACATTACATCGAAGTATACGATCGACAATGTGTCGCTGGAGTACGACATGGTCACAATGCCCGAACTCGCGCGATTAATCAGATCCCAGTATGTCGGGCGCGTTGCCATACTTTACGACCGAGTTCTTCGCCACCGCAAGATGACGAAAGACAAAAGCGACACATTGTGGAATATTAACGTCAACGTACCCGCCCGCTCGATGAAAGGTATACTAATGTTGTTCGAGGAGGGTCGGTTCGCACTCGGTGCTAGAAAATCTGACAAATTATATAACCCCAAAATCACGATGGTAGAGGTGACGATCGATGGAGTTTCCAATCAACTCTACAGCGCGGGTCTTCGCGCGCACCAGCAGTGGGACGAAGTAAGATAACATTTTGCTTCCGGCTCTAAGCGTTCCCCGGAGGTTGCCGCGGTTGCCAAAGACCTGCAGCTCTCGGACGTCTCCCTCTCGGATTTTCTAACTACCAAATACGCTCTATGGCTAGACATGCGAGCCAGCGACGACGACCAAATGCACGGTAGTGGACGCCAAGTTGAGAACGCTAGTGAGGGTGTGACGATCCAGATAACTAAAGAGGCGGATGGAGCCGGGCCATTGAACGTGTACTTATATATAATTACAGACGCGCAACTCAATATAGAAGATGGCCGATACGTCTCAGCTTTATACTAAAATTAGCAATCAATACAAATTCACTATTGGAGATGCCCACTCTGCCATAATATGTGGGCAGACAGGATGCGGAAAAACGGTTTTCATCCTCGACTTACTCTCGTCACATTGTGATCCTGTGTCCCACTGTGCGGCACAACGATACTTATCAGCGGCGCCCGTGGATATGGACCGACCCTGAGGTATACGTTATTGACCCCGGCGACAGGCTTCACGGTTGGCTGCATGTCTTCTATCAAATATGCCAGGGAGAGCCCATCCTATACGTGATTGACGACTGCTCGGCCAAGGCGGCGATGACCAAAAAGAAGGACATGCTCTCCGAGCTCGAATTTTCTGGCCGCCATGCGAGGCAAAGCGTATGGATCTCCACTCAGAAGTACAACGCCGTCCTAAAGGATCTGCGCGAGCAAACGAAATGGGTCGCCCTCTTCCACTGCAAGGACCGAGACTCATTCGATGAATGTCTTAGAGAGAACGACGTTATCCCAACGCGCGAGGAGCGCCTGGAATTTCGACAGATACTTTCGGAAACTAAACACACCAAACTTCTGCTAAAGACTGATCAACCAACTGCTTATAATGTAATTAATTAGTAACTGCTGAGTAAATGCTGAACAAATGCTGAACAATTACTGAGCAATGCTGAACAAATGCTGAGCAATGCTTAACAATGTTGAGCAAATGCTGAACAATGTTGAACAATGCTTAACAAATACTTAACAATGCTGAGAAAATGCTTAACAATGCTGAGCAATTGCTAAGAATTTGTTGCTCCGCTGCGAGCTTTATTGCGAGCATAACGGTGATCATAAGTATCTGGTGGTGCGCTTGGCAATATGTTAGACTTATGAGACTTGTAAGAATAATTAAATTAAGAAACAGTCGCTCCGACTGCCGACACGACTGAAACTGTAGGAACACCTGTCAGCACGACTGCCGGCACGGCTGCCGATACGGTCCCGAAAGAAAATGAAAACGCGGCGCTGCGCGAGCGTCTAGCTGCGCTGGTTGCTGGGGGAGAGTCGGCGCATTATCTCGGTAGGCGTCTCTCAGTTTGTCAGGTGGATAAGATGTCAGATGCGGAGGTCGATGCAATGTACGCGCGATACGAATCCAAATTAGGTGCGGAGATGAAAAAAACTCTCGGATCGGCGGCTATTCATTTGTACGCTACCACCGTTAGTATACTTCTCCCTATACCAGACACTGCGGGGTTGATTCGCGATCTAGAGACCGACCCTTTTATAGGACACACTCTTAGAACAGCATGCTGCTCAATTTATCACAAGTTTGGAATGTACTTAGCTCCGCTGACAACCGCGCTGACCACGGGTAATCACTGTCAATTTGGACATATATGCCCACGAACTATAAGCCCTAATATTAATATTATAAATGATGACACAAGACGCACCTGCGAGAGTGACGGAGTTGAACCCGATTGCTCCAACACAATCGAACCCGAGTGTTACTCCGCCACCGGGTGACATACCGCGTATAAAAAATCCCAAAAGACAGTCGGCTGGGAGAGCGGCTGCTGCCACACGAAAAGCTAAACAAGATAAAATACTCACCGAGCTTCGAGAGGCCAAACGGTCGTTGCAATCGGGGACGTAGACAGCAAAACACCCAGTGACAGCTGTTTCTCCCCCAATCGCTATTGTATTGGAACCGATTGCTCCAACTACCAATCTCGATTGGATCCCGTGGGTTGTTGTTGGTGGTCTGTCGGTTGTGGGCACCCTGTATGTGCTTTACCGTTTCAACAACAGGTCATCAACGAGGTTGAAATTGAAAAAACAACCCCTTCAACACTGTTGGACGCGGTTCCAATCCAATCGTTGAGGGATGCGCCCCATTTAAACATTAAACGCGATCCTTTTTATATGCAATAATGGCTGAACGCGATGGTAAAATGATAGTGAATGCGCTTTATCACGTCGTGGTGATATCGGGTCTCAGTATCGTGTATGCTCGAGCAGGAAAGATGGTCTTAGGAGGGCCCGCTCCAAAATTGGACTTTACTGTGAGAGACATAGGGCTCGTGACCTTGGGTGTAACGGGCGCAGTTTGGACCCGAGATTATCTAATTAAAGCTGGAATTATACCCGTTAATGTATGGAAATAAAATTGCTACGATCGGAATAATAGTAGGAGGAGCGCTCGTGAACGCATTGGCGTTCAGCGGCAGCAACTTTCTATTCTCTAAACTACAAAACTCGAACGCGGATGAGGAGCGCGAGCATCACGATTTAGCTGTAGAACAACTCAATAGCGCGAAGGAAGCTTGGTCGAAAAAACGAACCGCCCATCTCGACTGGGTCAACGAAGAGCTTCGCCGCGAGAATCACAC
Source organism: Conchocele bisecta (assembly GCA_029237695.1). Taxonomy (NCBI): domain Eukaryota; kingdom Metazoa; phylum Mollusca; class Bivalvia; order Lucinida; family Thyasiridae; genus Conchocele; species Conchocele bisecta. Next base: position 73,333,301 of record CM055273.1, read on the forward strand.
CGCGCAAACTTTCCAGAACGTTGAAGAAGCCAACCGCGAGTACGCGCTGGCATATCCGCAGAGAAGTCTCGATCCAATGAATCGCGAGCCCCAACTTTCAGATTTCTATGTACCTTCAGAGGCCCAAAAAGACCGCGAGATCGCGTTCATCGTCGTGGGAATGGCTGCGACGGGTCTCGTCAGCTACTATATATTCAATCGAGATTGAAATAAGCAATTGAACTCGTTTTAAATATATATATATATAACGATGTTAGTTGACGATCTTTATTACGCTTTGATCGATGTAGGCTACACGGCCATTAGACACCGTATAGCTGGCACAAAGGGTATGATCCGTCTGGCCCAAGATTATCTCGAGACGTGGCGCGAGGACGAAAAAACGGCCACCCTTTTCGCGAAGCGGATGTTAGATTCCCCCACCAATCCTGGGGATTCCTCCGAGTTCCTTCAGAACTTAACCTCCAAAATCAATCGCGATTGTACTTCCAACAAAGGTTTATTATTAATAACGCAGTTACCGGACGAGCTGACGAGTGCATGTTGGAGATTGTCCGATATATTAGAATACTTCGCATACGATGAACACGCACAAACTTGATACCAAACTAACGCGCAAGCTGGCGAATACGTACTATAGCCCACGCGGCTACTGGAAGGGACTCGCGGCCATCAAGGACCTCGCGGCGGCGACCAAGGTTTCCGAAAACGCTGTCAAGGAATGGCTCAAGAAGCAGGCCATCTGGCAGATCTATTTACCCGCGCCTCGCAATATTCCGCGCCCGAAATTCGACGTGCCGGTGCCGAACCAAGTTCAACAAGCGGATCTCCTGTTTCTCCCTCACGATCGCGTCGGTCGTAAAACGTACAAGTACGCGCTGACAATCGTTGACGTAGCGAGTCGTTATAAGGGGGCTGAGCCGTTGGCCACTAAAGAGTCTAAGGAGGTGGCCGAGGCTCTTTCCCGAATATATAAGAGGAGTCCTCTCAAATGGCCGAATCTTCTCCAGGTCGATCCCGGCCGCGAGTTCATGGGCGCGGTCTCTCATCTATTGTCTAAGCACAAAGTTTCTGTCAGACGAGGCCGCGTCAACATCAACCGAGACCAGGGGATCGTGGAGCGCTTCAATCGAACCCTGGCTGAGAGACTGTTCGGACACCAATATGCCAAAGAACTTGTAGACCCTCATTCGCGATCGACCGAGTGGGTGGCCAGACTGCCCGCCGTGGTCTCCGCACTGAACGGAGAGGTGACCAGATTGATAGGTAAGAAGCCCATAGATGCTATCAAGTTTAAAAGGGTGACGAGCAAGCCCTCCGCCGTCTAGCGCGGGCGACCCGCTGGTTTAGAGGAGCAACGGCTTCCATCGGATATTGACGTCTAGTACCTCTATCAACCGGGAGAGCTCGAAGGTGGCAGCCGCCGCGCGACTGATCCCGTGTGGTCTCTCAATGTATATCATCTAGATCGATCTATTACCAAACCCGATGAGCCCGTGCTCTACTATTTGGATGATGGGCCATCTCGAGGGTTTTTTGGCGAAGAACTTCTCGCGGTGCCTTCTGGCACCCAGTTACCCCCGGATCGTCAGAGTCTTTAAAGAGGTTCCGTATGTATTCCGTCCGATAGCACGCGTCTTTTATCGTAGTATGCCGATAGTCCTAATTTTTGTTGACAGTACGTTTTCATAACGCCGTCTTTCATTTTAAATCCTCTATTTTGCGCTACATCTATAATGTGTTTTTCATCTTCTGTAGTTTCGCTTAGTACTCGTTTATATCTATCCCAATTTAAATCGTTAGTTCTCTTGGACATTCCTTTCGCGGAGTTTTTATTAATTGAATTAAATTTTTCTACGAAATAACACTTACTAGATAACGCTATCGCCCTATCTCCGCTAAATTCCATTTTGAAAAATCCTGGTTCTCTATTTCTCCATTTATCCCAAGCCAACCATTTCTATTTTTCTTTTTCAAACTCGTCTAGTAAGTTAGGTCTAATCAATTCCTCTATCGTTTTTCCACTAACTCCTATATACATACTATCCGTGTCCATCTTTATTAATTCGAAGTCTTCTCTTTTTACGTATTTGTCTAGAAATTCGTAGTAAAATTCCAACATTCTCAATTTAGCTAGTTGATAAACCGCTATTCCACAATGGAAATGTCTCTTTACTGAGCACCGGGGTTTTCTTGAAGATATTTCGTACGCATCTCCTATCTCTTCCAAATCATCAAAATACGCGGATCTTAATGCTTTGTCAACACAGGTTTCGTCTCGCGTATATGTCGTATTTAAATGTCTCTCCGTTGCCTCTATCATTTTTCCGCAACACAAGTTTCCTAATAATTTAATTATGTCGGCCACCGGTTTCTTATTTGGTTCTACATCCCCCGTTCGTCTTGCGGCTGTAACTTCTTTAGCGAACCATTCGAAGGGTTTACCACTAATATAATCTATAACATGATGAACTCCCGTTATTTCTAGGCCGTGTTTTAAATACCATTTCAACAGTGGCGCGTACAGTAATACTTTAGTGGCCGACATAGATCCCACCAATTTTCGTCCGTCTAGTTCGGCCAGTATCTTTTAAATATTTTAACATGTGCGCGGGAACTTCATCAACCTCTACTTCTCTGTTTATAAAAGTGGAGACATTTCGGAAAACTTATCTTTTAAGTTGTGTGGAACTTCTATATCCACCTCCGCAAACCCAAACCAGTATCCGGATAAAACTCTTTTACTAAACTTTTTAATAAGTTTAGGATTATGTGGGTTATCTATATGATGTATAGTTTCTTTTCCACACGGCATCTCTTTATTTAACGTAGATAAATATAACGCGTTTGCGTCGTATCCCAAAACAAGGTTTGGAACCCACTCTAATATTTGAAACACCGGCTTCCGCATATCGTGTAAATACTATTGATGGACCACCAACTAGAGCGTCTTTCATCCTTTTGTATGTTTCTTCATTCGGCGCGAATAGAGCATCCTCCGGTATAATCGTCTTTGAAGATTTTTGTTCTTTAATGGTTCCTCTCAATAAATATTGTATAGCTACTCCGGGTAGTGTTACCGCGTCTTTGAAAATATCTACACCCCTGTGTTTATAAAATTCACACATTTTTTATTTTTTCCCACAGCTTCTAGGAACGGTGCTACATCTAAATCGTTATTAATATTTCAACCAATCTCTGAAAGTTTTCATATTATTTTCTTCGAAAATTCTACGACATTTACTTAATTCTGTTTCGTCTAGTAACATTTTCCCAGATAGTTTGGAATACCAATTCTCTATATCCGGTAGTCCCGGGTAATCCAGCTTGTCTGTAGAATCGAACCACTCGTAAGGAAAGAAAGATTTCTGTCCTTTGCAGTCGTAGGCTTTTATCCAACTATCGTAACTTACACCGGGTCCTAGGTAAAGTATTACATAAAGAAATCTAAACTCAGGAGTAAATAGAAATATTGTCGCGTTCGCCCTTTTTCCAACCATTACTTTCTTCGTTGTTGATGACAGTTCGCCTACTAAATATTTCTTTATTAAGTTTATATCGTACTTACTGCTGTTAAAACCTATAACCGGTACTTGCTCTATCCACTGTTCGATCTGGGCGATTTGTTTTTCGCGTAAATATTCCGTATTAAATTCGTATCTTGACCATACTTCTTCTCTTATAGCTTTTCCCCTGACTTTCAAATCTTCTACGAATTTTTCTATAAGTTTTGCGGGATCTTTATCACAAATATAAGTTACCGTTCCTGAGAAATTATCTCCTATACTAACGCTTACCGGAACGTGATCAGCTTCGTACTCTAAACTATTACCCGTAGTTTCAACTTCTGGCTGGAGATACGCCTCAAAATCGTATACTATCTGATATGGATAAAGAGTAGTGTCGCAACCGATCTTTATATCTTTACCCGTTCTTCGAAATTCGCATTCCCACATAACTACTAGGTTGAATTGTTTGCTTCTAATAAATTTATCTCTTCTCATTGTGGATGCGCGTTCTTCTTTTTTATGCTTTGCATGAATCTCACACCCGTGCCAGTAACAGCCGTGATATTGATATACGGTATTGGTTTCTGGACAGTATCCATCTACTGGAGCTCCTAAAATCCATCTTTCACCCCCGTGTCCGCACTGTTCGTGGTGAATGTGAATTCCCTCCCGCTTTTCCACATAGTACATCCAATCGATTGCGCCATAACTGTTAGAACCTTTTGGGTAGAACGCTTTCTCGAACGACGAACGCGGGCGCTCTAAATAATTACCATCAGATATTACTTTCGTCTCACCTCTCATACATTTTGGTCCGTGTCTCTTCATATTACTCGCTTTCGTGAATTTCTGTTTGCAATTATCGCAGGCGTAAATTTTAGATAGGTTTTTAAGGTTTTTCTTATCAGAAATGCGTGATTATTAAACAGTCCTATTGTCATTGGTTTATTACCTAGTACATCATAGTGTGCTGGTACCTTTTTCAACCACCAAACACCACCTTGTGTCGGTTGATATACTTCTATACCGATTTTAAAAAACTCTTCAACCTTTTTCAGATCTGAAAAAGGAATTGGTGAGACCTCATTACTACCGGTATATTGTTTACTAAGTTCTTTCGCCTTGTCCGTGCATCTGTCGGGTCTGATATTTTTATCAAGGTGCATAGCTAGACACCTGAACAGACAAAGATCGTCATTATACTTATCTAAAGAATACATACCTTTTCTATTCCTCAACCATTCTGGAAGTTCTCCTCCGCTACTTCTTTGGATTGTAGTCCCAAATCTATTCCCCTACTGCCCTGTATTAACTTTACAAAAACCTCTACCCATCTTACAAACTTCCACTTTGTATTCGGTCTGTCTATTTTATCTGACATTATTCGTGTTTGCTCCTTATCTGACAACCATTTTTTAACGGTTTTCATCGATGATAGTGGTTCGCTACCGCCGAGATTTTTGTGAAATATTATAGTTTTAGGTTTTCCATTTTTAGTTTCCTCCATATGTTCTAGCTTGTAAGAATATGAATATCTCAAATAAAAATTTGTTGTTAGATACGGAGCGATTTTATCGGACATGCGTTCAGACTCGTTGATGTCAAATAAATATTTTTACGAAAGGATAATGTAACTACCCGTCTTTTCCCTTTTCTACCTTTTCCAACGTTTCATCGTGAGCCCCCAATATTTCTTCACCTTTTTCCACTATCGCGCGAACGATAGATTTTTTCTTATTATTTAGACCACCTGTGCGTTTAATTTGGGACGTGCTTGAAGGTTTGATTACACTGGCCCTTAACCCCGCAATACTTTCTTTTTGAATTATGTTACCAACTTCTTCCGCTAGTGAGAGGTCTTTAAAGGCGCCTCGTTTGTGGGCGCGGGTAAACCGCTTCATAAACGCCTCATTCTTTGTGAAGTTTATAAGATTTGTCAACCCCTTAACTCCCAACCGTCTACTATAAGTAATCCCTAGAGATTCGGCTACTCTTCTCAAAATTTCTATTTCTGACGTTATCATATTTTCTGTTATATAACCTAGGAGATTTATCTGTTCAATTGGATGAACATGATGTTTTTTCTCGTCCAATTGAATATAAACATATACATATATATATACATAATGGAGTGTACGACTTGTTGTAAGACTTTTGCGTGTAAAGACTATCTACGAAGGCATCTATCGAGACGTAGAAAATTTCCTTGTGTCGCCCCGCAATTTCAATGCCCCAGATGCCCTTGTAAGTTCGTTAGTGCCCAAACTCTTTGTAGACATAAGCAACTGCGCTGCCCTGTGGCTAAAGGTGAGCGGGGTAGACTGGAGCTGGTAGAATTAGTTGCTGATCTGCGAAATAAATTAGCTATATCGGAGGAGGAAAATGCCGTGTTGGAAAATAAACTATCGCACGCGGACGCATGGAAATTGCATTAATGATTTCTTCTAATAATTTTCCAATTTCTTCGTTAAAAGCAATATCGAACCGTAAACGAATCGTTGATTTTAATCGGTTTTATAATAATATCATTTTGATAATGTTTCGGTAGTGTTTCTCCGATCCTATTTAGTCGATTCATTTCGCGAATTTGATCCTTGTACCAGCGACACAACTGCCGGTATAATATTGTAATTGCAACGTTTTTATCGGAGCGTAATAAATTACGTTGATATTTCATGTATTCTATATTGCATAATATTCTCATTTTAAAGTGTTTTAATGTTGTAGAAACACCGTAATATTCTTAAACAGCGTTATCAGATTCCATATGGTTGCGTATTATATTATCCATTTTGTTATAATATTTTTTTTTTTTTTTGTTATAACCTATTAAATTTATATGTTCAATTGGAAAAAACATGATGTATTTATGACACCAATTGTCACGTTTTTTGTGTTGGTGACCAGTTTGTGCTATTGGACGAAAACGGTGTTTTCGGGGGGGGGGGGGGCGGTGGAGTAGTATATAGGGTGGGGAAATGATACCACCGTTAGGTGGTATCATTTTGACTCCCTATATACTACTTGGTGAGTATTGGGAGGGAAAAGATGAGACTGAGTGTGCGTGAGGAGAAGGATCGACTGAAAGCTAGGATTGAGGATGGCCGGCGCGAGGTGGAGAGATTAAGTTCGAGGGCATCGAAGGACAAATTCAAGGAAGGTAAACATTTTCAGCTCGAACAACCAGTAACCGGCACAGAAAGGATTCCGGACAGTAAGTCAGTGACACTCTCTTAGAGAAAGTGCAAACTTGAAAGCAAGAGCACAAAAACAAGTGAGAAACTATGGCCTAGTTTCTTCTGATGATGATTATCAGTCGGATATATCATCTCAGTTCCATTCCGATTCTGAATCTGGGGCTTGTTCGTCAACTAGACGTAGCAAATCACTGAACTCCGGTATTACTGTTAAGGAGGCCGACAAAGTCAAATTTCCACAGAAATGGCCACATACGTTTTTAAAGTACGAGTATGTGAACAAGGCTGTGGACTTTGACAAGTTATATTTCAGATTATTTATAGCAGGAGAATTATAAATAATTTCTGATAATGAAAGAACCGGTAGGATAGTCTTGTTGAAACAATTTGATTTATTATTTAAGCTTGTACTCAAGTCAAGCATTTTATGCCGGATGGCTCCGCCTAATAGAATTAGGTCAGAACACTTGGCGGGACGATTCGCAGGTCTTGGAACATGCAATTTTGTCAACATTCCTTACAAGGGAGAACATGCCGAATAAGAGATCGGTTTGAAGATCATTTGGGCCTAGATTTGACAATGTTAAAACTGCAGGCAAGGAACTTGAACCATCGGAACGCATCTGGTTATGTTCCACATTCAATCGAAATAAATGTTCAAAGAATGCCGATCACATGGAAGTTATCCGGGGAAGGATGCATCACTGTTTGCACATATGCGCGGAATGTTGGCAAAGGGATGGCAAAAATGAAAAACATCCCGAATGTTCAAAAGATTGTCCCCATTCACTCGGGTGACTTCCAGTTGATCGTCTTTCGTCATTAATAAAAGAAAATGAAAACCTGTCAAACTTATTTTTACCAAAATTTGTTTAATCGCAATTAAAGATATTCGGGTCACTGCTGCCCAAGAGATAGTTTTGTTTAAAAATTGTCGTGTTATTAACGAGTTAAATATGTGTATGTTTTGCTTGTCACATGTATAGATATAGAAGGTCTACTTAGAAGTAGAAGATGTCGACGAAATAAGGTAGGATCGTTCCATTATTGATTGTAGCATGTTCCGAGAATTATATTTAGTCTTAACACATTTATATATTCTGTCAGTGTTCAGTTGGTGTACTTTGTGATACTACATATAGGCTATATGTAGTAACAGTAGATGGTTAAATTATAAACTTTTTAACCATTACAAAGCGGCTAGAGAAATGTATATTCTCTATTTTTGTATGACTTATAGAGGTACTAACCTGCAGACTTGAGGGATTTGTGGCATTCAGTGGGAAAATGGCTCAGATAGAATTACAACTTGTGTAGCTCCAGATCAGGCTACACGTCTGTGTAGTATGGTCGGGATCTACACTGTTGGTCACTATGTCTAATAAACACTTACGCTAATAGCTGAACAGGATACATACTGGTTTGCCCTATTTATCAAATTTCGGGCTATTTTGCCATTGAGTGTCACATTATTCTTCTGTGCTTATGCAAGGTAGGTTAATCAGATTTGTTCTGTCGGTAACTACTGTTAATAATCTGATATTTTGTTATTAGTCATAGAATAGTACGTATCACACAACTGATCACACAGTGCAAAATAATATTCCTATTATTTCCCTTTGTTTGACTTTGTTATTTCACTTCCAACTAGACCGTAATAGAAAGCAATTAGCATATTAATTAGGTCAACTCACCAAAGTAAGCCTATCTTCCTTAATAAGCCACATAGAGAATTAATTTCGGTGCCTATACCCATGTTTTCGACCCCAAAGAATCTGTCAATCTCAAGCACATATATTAATTCCTACCTCCTGAAATTCAAGATGGCCACCATTTATAATGAGATAAATGGTAAAATCGTCGCTACATTTGCATATAGATCATTTTATAGACTTAACTTTGGTCTCTAGGCCCATGTTTCATACCCAAATGAATCATTCTAACGAAGTCCCAGGCTCATACAGCCATTTCAATCTCATGAAATCCAAGATGGCCGCCATGTATAATGAGGTATATACTTTATATGTTTATGTACATCAATCTGTTCTACCACAATGAATCGATCTAACACAGTTGCAGTCTGATAAAACAATTGAATATGCCTGAAATACAACATGGCCGCCACATATAATGAGGTACATAGTGCATTTAATAGTTGTGATAACTTGGCAGCCATTAAAGATAAACACATTATGTTCATTTCAACAAGCATGTGTTCCACCCAAAGGAATCAATCCTAGAACTTTCTGAAATAATTCCGAATTAAATATGCATAAACGGATCCGAGAGCGTCCAGCACCTCTGCTCGCCACTTTCAAGAATTGCATCCTGAACTCGTTGATACTTTCTCATGCTGTCGTTCACGGATGGTTTTCTTGAACAAACGACTCAAACTTTGGCATACTGAGGATGTTAACAGCGCAAAAGGAGGACGAAATGGGGCGACATCCACGTATTTATGCAGTGCTGCCAAAACAATCGGATTTCAAGTAAGTTTTATATTAACAACAACAACTAGAAGTTTACATAACAACAACAAAAAAGTTTCTAGGAGCAACATTTCAAATAAATATATGAATCTAGGTCCCACACCCCGTTAACTGGTATGATTTGAGTCACACACCATGTCATAATCACTGTAAAGAGTAAGGTATCACTGTACTGGTACTAATTATTTGATATGGGGGTGGGTTGGTCAAGTTTGTCACTAGCTCCATGGCATCGAGGCAAGTTCAACTGCAGAGCTATCTCTGATCAAAATAAAGTTTGCCACAATACTCCATGCAACGCGAGTTGCATTATTATGTAAATTCCATGACAAGACGGTGTCAAACTTATTGCAGCAAACGGGGTCTATATGCATTATTAAATAGTACAAAACACTTATCGAGACATTCAATGAATATCGGTGACATTCCATTTGACGGGTGACCTTATTCAACGTTAAATTATAACAAACTAGTAAACGAAATGAACGCATAATTCCTTATCAAGTTATTGCAAAATGGAAATTATTAAATTAATAATACAGTTCATAGTAGATCTACATGGCTTTCAAATTTTCTTCCAAAGTTGAAATAAACAGGGTGATCAAATCCGTTAAGTGTATAATATAAATGCCTCCTTACACCAACTTGAAAGAAGTTTCTTGTTTTCAGATCATGTGTACTGGCGATGCAGTGCTTATTTGCTCCATGTGTTGGAAAACGGATGGAAGCAATGTGGGCTTGCTGGAATACGAACGCATATCCCCAGGAGTCAAGAATGTGGCGATGCCATACATGTGCGACTCGTGGATATAATTGCATCAGATGGTGACAATGCATCAGTATCATGCCATAAATCGTGTTACAGTTCATACACATCTGTGTCCCGCAATGTGTTAGTTAGTAACAAGAGAAAATCTAGTGATTTGCCACATGATGATGAACCACCACAACAACTTAGTCGTTCGCAAGTGTCTGACTTTGTATTCAAAAGAGATTGTATATTTTGTGGAAACGTGTGTTTCCATAAAGATCCCAAAATGGGTGCCTATATGCCAATGTGAGACTGAAACAAGGCTTGGTCAACCAACTTTCAAACAGGTGATACTTGACATATGTGATGAACGACGAGATAATTGGTCCAGAACCGTTGAGGTTAGAGTCAACGGTGCTCAAACCGATATACCAGCAGCAGATGCTCAGCATCATATTACATGTTACAATAAATTCAGAAAGGTACCCATTGACTCAACCAAATCTGAATCTTTTAAACCATGTGTTGATGAATCATTGAAGTCTTTAATGAACAATATGAAAACTAACATTTCCGTTAGGTGGACATTAGCTGAACTACATGATGTTTATACTCACAATTCCGGTCTCCTAACTAGAAAACAAATGCGTGTACACTTAACTGAGTACTTTGGTGATGAGATTTTCGTGTTGTATTTAGAAGGTTGTTCTTGCCTTGTTGGCTTTCGGAAGTTTGTTGGCAAGTCTCTCAAACTGGGCAAGCAGTCACTTGTTTCTGATGTTGATGATGATGTTGACCGCTTGATCAGAAGAGTCAAGGCAGCAGTCAGAAACATTCCGTTGCCCCGGGATTACAACCCAAGACACAAGTTCAACTCTGCTAAGATTTGTCACTAGTCTTGTGTCTAATGGTGAGACGTCCAAAGTATCACTCACTCTCGCCCAGTGTCTCCAGCAGCATGTCAGAAAATTTACTAATCAAACTAGTCGAGGTCTCGCAGTAAAACTGCACCATACTTTTTCACAGCAAATGTACTGTCTCGCACCAGCTACTGTGCATGCGAAGGAGGGGACGAGTGCTATAATGCATTGACACAACGAGATGATGATGAAGGAGACGTTGACGAAGGGGAAAATGATGTAGATAGCGCGATCGCGACCATGAATATGAAAGTGATGACCGAGACAGATAGTGTCCACCTTTTATCCTGTTGATTCACCAATTTTGTTAAGATACAATTGGGCCGCGCTTTGTGAAAATTAGCCTTAACGACACAATTTTCAATTTGGACTTTTTACATTTTTTGATGCGAACACCTTTCAAAAACAATATGCTGAAAAGAAAATGCAAATATGTTTCATAGTTTTTGTTTTATCTCACTTTTTGTAGCACCATGTCAATCACGCAAGGAAAAAAAAGTAACGTCATCGAGAAAATGACGTTATTGAAACGCTGACGTTTGTACAATGCAACACAACAGCCTACAGTAGAAATGCGTGTTCATATAGACTCATTGACTGTGCTTGCCGTAAACTGTATTTGCTGATAAGTTGCACTAAATGTATCTACAAGTGTTAGTATGAATACAATGCTATGTACATATAGTGAACAAACCAAACGCGCACCACTATCAATGTTAAATCTATAATTAGCCGACATGTGACTTCGTAATTTCCTACTATCGCCAACTATCACAGATTATGCATATGCATGTACCGTCAGAAAGATACATTGTAATTATTTGAGAATTTAGTTCATAATCTAATTGACGTTATTTGCGTAACAGTTAATTGTGACGTCATTTATTGATGTAGACATTACGTCACTCACCAAGAATCAAACACAAACAACTAAACGACATTCCTGGTGTTTGCAATTGAAACAATCTGTGATTGAAACAAATGCACTATTTTATGTAAAAATGAATGACCTGAATTTGGTTAGAATTTGGATAGGCATATGGCTACACATATCAATGTTTTCAGCGCCCGATGGTGTCTGGAGGGTAGTCGGACACACCCGAGGAGTTTTAATCAAATAAAAAATCAACTGTGTATACCCGACTCTCGGAATTAAATTTACATCTCAGAAAGCGGTCTTGTGTACACGTACCTCGTACTAGCAGGTAGGAGGTCTATGTGGGAAATCCTGCGCTAACCCCTACTCCCTCGGCTGCACACCGCCGCGCCACTGCCCCCACACCGAGAGGGCAGATATTGTTAGGTGTGTCCGCTTAAAAATGTTATTGTGTGGGCTACCCGTCTCGATCCTGTCTATGAATTTACTGCCGGTACTGATTTTTTTATATAAGTTTCTTCAAATTTTATAAATGTACGCATTTATCAACCGCACTTTGTAGATTCCTTCATATTTTTTTATTTGCGTGACTGATGCCTGCGCGACAGAATGCGTATTTATTTAGTAAGTGGAATGTATAGTTGTTAAAATCAAAAGTGGCCAACAGAACATTCAGGGCAAAATTATCCATTACTGTGTATTTTTAAATGTGTGTTGGTTTGAATATTTGATAAAGGGTTTACCGTTTGAAAACAAATATATATACATGAACCTGTCAATGTCGGGTAAATGTGTCGATGTGACATACATGATTGGGTTTGAGTTTATGTAGAACGCCAAATCAACATAAACTCACATAATTAATGCTGCTCTAAAAAATATTTAATGATATGTATCTCTAAATATTTAATGCTAGCTCTAAAATTTTAATCATAATGCAGCATATATAGTGTCAGATTAATAATTTGCAAATTATGATGTACAGTGTTGCATTTACAATGACTACTGGAACATAATCCTTACCATTAACAGTCACATACGTCTAGGAAAACGCTATTAAATGTATATTTACAAACGAATAACCTATCGCGCACGCCAGAGGTCAACCACGATCTTGACAGCCATGATCAAAATTTAATGCGTGATCAGACACACATCGACCCAGTTACTGCCCCACCTAGCTGCAGCGACAATAGCGCGATACATACTGTGGCGTATGTCAACAATCCTGTCAACACCAATTGCGGGGTTTCAAGCGTCGACTCTGATACAGAGGGGAATTCGGTTAATCACAGTAGCGAACACCGCAATCCACAACAAAACCAGTCCTACGATCAGACATCACTGCAGCAATCTGCTTTACATTTGCAAGGTGCTATTGCTGAGATCAACAGCAAATTAACACGCGCAGCTGTACCCGATTCTACGATTCCACATAATGGATACGTACAATAACAATCGACCGAGACGACCGGTGGACGAATTAACCCCGATAAACGTCATACCACAAAATGTAAGGAAAGCCAGGGACACAAACATGTGAGCTTGGCTACGTTACTCATGCCACTTGACAACTATGATAATGAAACAAAAATGCAACAAACGGGACTCAAACCATTATTCGGGGTATGACACGCGAATGGTGAAGAAATTAAATATACATGAATTTCGAACGGCATTCACAAAATATAAAAAACGTCTTGTGTGGCAGAACCCTATAGGCGGAAGGAACTCGATACATACATGGACAACATCGACGATAGGTATCGCCAATATGGAGGATCGCATTTATATGACTACCACACAGTACGAGTTGGAGCAGTACGAGCGGAGCAGTACGAGTTGGACAACACGCCTGTTGATTGGGCATCAGTCGACACCAAGCTGTATGTAATTACGTTCTCCGGAATTAAGAGCATTGCTTGCGACAGATGTGCCAGCACGGGCCACTCGACGAATTTCTGTCGAACGAACACCAATCTGAGCCGTAATGAAATAATAGCGTCAAACATTAAAGTCAGCTCTATTCCCGCTGCTAGTACGGGCGGCGAACTCGATAAGTTCCGTCGCCCACGCATATTCTGCAACTGAAAAGAAATATGCAACAACTACAATACGATTGGATGTTCCAATCCCCACGTGCGGTCGGCTCTCATGCACGTATGTGCTAAATGTAGAGGACAGCACCCGGCGAATGAATGTAGAAAGTTTCAACAGAAGTCGGGCCCTAATAAACTATGACAATATAAGGCTTTGATTTGTGAGTCCGAACTACACGCTTCCACACCGATATATGTCGACAACCTCGAGAATGAACTTCAGCACCATCCGGACCGTTCACAGACTTCTGAGTGGTTTACTTAATGGTTTCGATACAGGAATTATTGATCCACCATCTACATCGTATGTCTGTAACAACCTGCTGTCAGCGCGAGCCGAGCCTCAAATAAATAGTGTCCCAATTATTAAAACATGAACTGGAAATGGGATATTTAATAGGACCGTTTGTTTTACCTCCGTTCGACGTTTACCGTATTAACCCTATTGGTCTTGCTGCAAGGAAATATACTAAAAAGCATAGATTAATAGTAGACCTCAGTGAGCCTCACAAGACAGATGGCCACGTCAGTATCAACAGCCTAATAAACAAAGACGAATATTATCTTTCCTATGTACGAATAGATGATGCAATTTCAGCGATTAAAGACTTTGGCTACGGCACAATCTGCTGTAAGACGGACATAGTCGAGGCCTTTAAATTAATTCCTTTAAGGCCGGACTTGTGGAAATTTCAGGGCATATGTTGGGAAAATAAGTTCTATTTCTACAAACACTTGTGCTTCGGATCCAGGAGCTGTCCCAAACTATTTACACTTTTATCGGAAGCCATACATTGGATAGCTACACATAATTACCACGTCGTGAAACTGTTCTTTCTTCTGGACGATTTCCTGTCGATAGTTCCTAAACACCAATATGGTTATCGCGCAATGGCACTTCTCACGCACGTGTTTAGAATTCTTAACATTCCTATTCACCCGAAGAAAACGCTCGGACCGGATACGACCATCGGACGTCCTCGGAATTACGCTCGATTCTGTTAGGATGCAAGCTCGCCTGCTGCCGGAAAAAGTTTCACGAATTAAACAGGTTTTGGATCAGTTTTCAGCAAAGAAATCTGTGACCAAGCGCGAGTTGTTAAGTTTGTTGGGGCATCTTAACTACGCCTCTCGTGTTATCATTCCTGGCAGAAGTTTCGTGTCATATCTGCTAGAGCTGTCTGCGACAGTCAAGGAGCTCAGTCACCACGTGAAGTTAGGTAAGGTGCTTAAGTGATATTGAGATGTGTAGAGTTTTCCTCGATGGGTGGAATGGTGTATCATTCTTCTACGATGATCAAATGACGAAATCGTCCGATATTCAGCTATACACGGACGCCATTGGGTCATATTGCTATGGCGGATACTTCCAAGGGAAGTGGTTTTCCGAGCCGTGGCCTAACGACATACCACGCCTGGGCGACGACGACATGTCCATTGCGTTCATGGAGATGGTTCCTATCGTGAATAGCGTATTAGTGTGGAGTTCAGAGTGGCGTTGTAAGCGGATTATGTTTCACTGTGACAATGCCGCCACTGTGGCTATCGTCACCAAGGGTCGTAGAAAATCACCAAATATCATGAAACTAATGCGTCGTCTTACACTTTGCGCCGCTCGGGGAAATTTCATTATTCACGCGAAACATATTCCCGGCAAGTGTAATGGTATCAGTAATAGTCTCTCTCGTTTTCAGATGGCACGGTTCAGGCGGGTGGCCCCATACGCGGATCTAGTATCAGCCGCCGTACCTACAGTCTTGCAACTACTTCAGCTCTAGAGACGACTGTCAATGGTCTATGGGATAGGTGCATATACCAGACAGCATTACAACTTTTCACTTGTTTTTTAGAGTCGTATTCCTTATGGGACTCGGACTGTACAGTGCCTCCGGTCGTTAGCGAGGATATGTTAATCTACTTTGTTGGTTACTGCGTGACGAAAGGGTTACGCCATAATACTATTAGGCAATACATTTCCGGGATTCGCTACTACTATCTTATGTTGAATGTGAAATTCCCCGGGACGTCACTAACAGATTCTCCAAGACTATGTTTGGTACTGAGAGGACAGAAAAAAGGCACAAATCAACATTCCCAAGACAAAACTGCCTTTAACATATCCGAGTTTACAGCGAATATTTGGGATCTTGCATACGGGATCATTAGTGTGCCACTATGATTGTATTATGTTAGCGATGGTGTTTAGCATAGCGTTTTTTTTATTTTTGCGTTGTGGTGAGTTTACCATACGAGGTTGCCTGTTTGATCCCAGTGTTCATTTATTCATGAGCGACGTCATCTTCAGTCCGGACTCACGGTCATACCGATTGTTATTAAAGTCTTCAAAAGTTGACACCTCTCATTTGGGTGTTTATCAGCGCTACATGCAATGATGAATGTCCGGTGCAGCTTATGAAGTCATGCATCACCTTACGTTTACAGTCCGGTGCAACAAAGTTCGACCTGTTTATAAACGTTACTGGTTCTGTATTGAGTAGAGAGTATTTTGTTTCTAATCTCAAAAAACTGCTCGCTCAACTGGGATTGGATGGGAATGCATATTCCCGTCATAGTCTCAGCTACCACTTCGGCGGCAAACGGTCAAGTGCCCGATCACCTCATCAAGGTATTGGGCAGATGGTTTTCTAACTGTTACCAAAGATATATCAGAACTGATTCAGCAAATATTCACCAGGCACATCTGCAAATATGCCGCAAATGATTGCTCAGCATATTTATGTGTATTTTCATTAACTGCTAGCATGTGAGTCACATAGCTCATTGGTTTAAGGTTCCGTGTTTTAATACACTAGCACTGTAAGTATGCTAGCCGGTATCATTGCCGTTTACTGTCTGCTAATATTGCTCGGTGCTTGTTCCCCTTTTCATTCAATATTTTGATCTTGGTGGCACCCATTTTTGGGGGCTCTCGCTCAGTTCACCTTCACTCGTTTTGGCCACTATAGCAGTATGTTATGAGCGCCCCCAAACAAATTGTTGGCAAAGAACCACGTCATTCCATTGGAACCTAGCTCCACTCAAGTACGTCAAATACTCTTTATTAGTGTCAGCTAGCAAGTCTGCCAGTTCGGCTGTCTGATTTCTGATAGGCCCGTGGTTGTTTCATCGATTTCTTTGTATTCTGCCTCGGATGTAACTCAATTATACACTCTGCCCTGCCGTGGCCATGACCACCACTCCGTCTGGCTTTTCAGCACACTGCATTCTTCTGTTAGGCCGTTGTTCGACGAACCTGCCCCATGTGCGCTCTTCGATCAGCTCCCAGTGGTTTAGGTACAAGCGCCACTGCCTGGTCATGGACGCTCCTACATCCGAGGTGCCAGCTTGTACCGGTGAACTGTAGTCGTCACGCCCCCATAACGCCAAATATGAACATAATGTAAATGTTATACATGTATATTTGTAGCGTTTGTTGTATCTCATCATAGAATATTACGATGTCATATGTAGCCTTATCAAACTGTAATCAATGTGCTTTTACGTTAAAATACATGTTTTTCAAAGCCGCCACCTTTAAAGTGTGGATTATTGTTTACAATAATCGACTTTTAAAGTAGGCGGCAACTTCTATCATTAGCCGCTCGCCATATCCAATGATATGCATCAGCCTCGTTTGCGTCAGTGTGATTTGGCAGGGATGTCGCCATTGAGCTAATCACCTCCACCCCGCCGCCACCAAGTTCAACACACTGGGGCGTTACTTCTACGGTGAATCAATTCCAGTGGCACTATAACAGTATATTATGAGCGCCCCAAAAAAATTGTTAGCAAAGAATCACGTCATTCTATTGTCTGATTTCTGATTTATGATAGGCCCGTGGTTCTTCCAGCGATGTTTTGCATTCTGCCTCGGATGTAACGCAATCATACACTCTGCCCTGTCGTGGCCATGGCCACCACTCCGTCTGGCTTTTCAGCACACTGCATTCTTCTGTTAGGCCGTTGATCGACGAACCTGCCCCATGTGCGTTCTTCGATCAGCTTCCAGTGGTTTAGGTACAAGCGCCACTGCCTGGTCATGGTCGCTCCTACATCCGAGGTGCTTTAAAAGGTTCTGATAAAAAAATACCGGCAGTAACCATAATAGTACTGGTGCATGTATATGTATACACTGTATCCTCTCGTCGGGAATAATTAATTTGAAAAAGAAATTTGCAATTTAATTGTGTTGCGTTTCAGAAAAAGTACATTCAACGCCTTTGTAAACAAAGAAATGAGTGGCCAACCAAGCCATGCTAAAAATCACCGTGCCGCACGTACATGTATTTTGAATTCATGTCTGCACACTATATAATCAAGTCAGTGATTTACACACTAAATTTGTACCGACCACAAAATTGCGACATTTGTTTGAAGCGTCTCGTTTGAATTTAGACGCGTTGAATCTGCAAATATAGAAGTTGTATATTCCAGGGCGGATTCATGTAGGGGAAAACCCGGCGCGCGCCCCCCTAAAGTTTGGCGAGTAAAGATTTGTTTGCTCTAAAATGCGCTATAACGCAGCAAAATGGGGTGTAGATATCAATTGAAATTTCCAGATGATCCTAGATTTGCACTTACGAACATTTATTCGTACGAAGTTTAGTGAAACGCGCCCCCGGTGGTTACAATTATGTTCGCACTAAATATGCTTGTGAAACAATACCAACACAATAAATACTAAATAATAAAATATGTTTGGCCCAGTGTCAACATGATGCGATATGCCAGGAGCCGCGTGTAATTAGCACTAGCATATTTTTTATCTGTGATACGATTATTTTTCTGACAATTTCCAAATTTTATTTTTATGTTGATTTTCGAAACATTCGACGGTGAACCAGTAAATAAAATGAATTAAGACCTAGGCCCAGTTCTATCCGTGGCTAATTTTATTCAGAATACGTGTCACAGTTAATGAGCCAACTGTTTACATTTTCTTTAATAAAAGTAACGGTTGCGGGCACACTTTCACATAGAGCGTGGCCGGGTCTGACCGGCCGTCGGCACTAACAGTCCCCATCAGTAAACACGTTTAAACCTAAGTTGATATCTTATATTGCGTGTTCATTTCCCAGTGGGTTTTTAATTTGCGACAAACAGTGCAGAAAGTATTGCCAATACGAATTAAATCGTTTTCTATAGAACGACATCTGTAAACCAAGACCTTTTCATAAATATGATTATGCAATATGTAGTTCTACGTAGACACATAATTAAGTCAAGAATACATGAATGCAGATGTATGTGTCTACATATTTCGAAAATCGCTTGTCACGTTCAAATGAAAGTTAGCGTTACTCATCAAAATGCGTAATGAAGTGTAATCTATAAATAAATCCCAAAATCGGAACTGGGTTTGTACTGCGTGTACTCCGTCTTAAACGGCCGAAAATACCCGACCCCGCTCTAATCTGAACGGGACCGTATAGCATAATTAGGAAAGAGCGCACACATGCGCCCCGGGGTCGATCTTACAGTTGTAAGTACATGTATATCTGATGGTGGTCGCCAGACAGGATAAGTTTGTTTTATGTGAGTATTTCGGTTTCAACCCAAATTAAGAAACATACAGACGCCTCCATCCACACCGACTACAATTGTTCTCGCGTTTGTTTGTAATTGTTATATACATATATAAATAAAGTTTAAAAGAAATATTAGCATTATGATTACATACTACTGATTTTGTTATGTGTTATCTAAAAATACCGGTCGCATGGTTATTTAAGTCAATGTCA
>CM055273.1:73353383-73369388 GCA_029237695.1 Conchocele bisecta
TTCTGCGGCAGTATGCCGTTTTAAAAGTATAATGTAGACATATGTAATTTACATTACGCAGTTTATCAGAAATTTGTGACATAGAACAAAGCGTAGTGTGAAGTACACCGGTAATGGCGGACGGAGCTGTTCGTGCTAAGCGACAGGCGGCGCAAAAGCTGGATTATAAACAATTGGCGTCAAGCGGTAGTGAAGCGGCAATACCTCCTCCGGTATTGCAGAAAACGATGGCATCAATTCAAACTGCGTTTACGCCAGCAAATGATAGATTATACTATGTCAGTGTATCAGTGAGCGGTCTGGCGGTATCCCGTGATGGCGGTGCGACTGGTGAGGGCGTTTCTTATCAGAGCGGTGCGGTTGGTGATTTGCCTATATGGCAAGATGGCGACGAGGAATCAGAATTGGAGAATTTAAGAGCGGAATTGGTGAGTATTGGGAGGGAAAAGAGGCGACTGAGTGTGCGTGAGGAGAAGGATCGACTGAAAGCTAGGATTGAGGATGGCCGGCGCGAGGTGGAGAGATTAAGTTCGAGGGCATCGAAGGACAAATTCAAGGAAGGTAAACATTTTCAGCTCGAACAACCAGTAACCGGCACAGAAAGGATTCCGGACAGTAAGTCAGTGACACTCTCTTAGAGAAAGTGCAAACTTGAAAGCAAGAGCACAAAAACAAGTAAGAAACTATGGCCTAGTTTCTTCTGATGATGATTATCAGTCGGATATATCATCTCAGTTGCATTCCGATTCTGAATCTGGGGCTTGTTCGTCAACTAGACGTAGCAAATCACTGAAATCCGGTATTACTGTTAAGGCGGCCGACAAAGTCAAATTTCCACAGAAATGGCCACATACGTTTTTACAGTACGAGTATGTGAACAAGGCTGTGGACTTTGACAAGTTAGATTTCAGATTATTTATAGCAGGAGAATTATAAATAATTTCTGATAATGAAAGAACCGGTTGGGTATAGTCTTGTTGAAACAATTTGATTTATTATTTAAGCATGTACTAAATTCAAGCATTTTATGCCGGATGGCTCCGCCTAATAGAATTAGGTCAGAAAACTTGGCGGGACGATTCGCAGGTCTTGGAACATGCAATTGTTTCAACATTCCTTACAGGGGAGAACATGCCGAATAAGAGATCGGTTTGAAGATCATTTGGGCCTAGATTTGACAATGTTAAAACTGCAGGCAAGGAATTTGAACCATCGGAACGCATCTGGTTATGTTCCGCATTCAATCGAAATAAATGTTCAAAGAAAGCCGATCACATGGAAGTTATCCGGGGAAGGATGCATCACTGTTTGCACATATGCGAGGAATGTTGGCAAAGGGATGGCAAAAATGAAAAACATCCCGAATGTTCAAAAGACTGTCCCCATTCACTCGGGTGACTTCCAGTTGATCGTCTTTCGTCATTAATAAAAGAAAATGAAAACCTGTCAAACTTATTTGTTTAATCGCAATTAAAGATATTCGGGTCACTGCTGCCTAAGAGATAGTTTTGTTTAAAAATTGTCGTGTTATTAACGAGTTAAATATGTGTATGTTTTGCTTGTCACATGTATAGATATAGAAGGTCTACTTAGAAGTAGAAGATGTCGACGAAATAAGGTAGGATCGTTCCATTATTGATTGTAGCATGTTCCGAGAATTATATTTAGTCTTAACACATTTATATATTCTGTCAGTGTTCAGTTGGTGTACTTTGTGATACTACATATAGGCTATATGTAGTAACAGTAGATGGTTAAATTATAAACTTTTTAGCCATTACAAAGCGGCTAGAGAAATGTATATTCTCTATTTTTGTATGACTTATAGAGGTACTAACCTGCAGACGTGAGGGATTTGTGGCATTCAGTGGGAAAATGGCTCAGATAGAATTACAACTTGTGTAGCTCCAGATCAGGCTACACGTCTGTGTAGTATGTTCGGGATCTACACTGTTGGTCACTATGTCTAATAAACACTTACGCTAATAACTGAACAGGATACATACTGGTTTTCCCTATTTATCAAATTTCGGGCTATTTTGCCATTGAGTGTCACATTATTCTTCTGTGCTTATGCAAGGTTGGTTAATCAGATTTGTTCTGTCGGTAACTACTGTTAATAATCTGATATTTTGTTATTAGTCATAGAATAGTACGTATCACACAACTGATCACACAGTGCAAAATAATATTCCTATTATTTCCCTTTGTCTGACTTTGTTATTTCACTTCCAACTAGACCGTAATATAAAGCAATTAGCATATTAATTAGGTCAACTCACCAAAGTAAGCCTATCTTCCTTAATAAGCCACATAGAGAATTAATTTCGGTGCCTATACCCATGTTTTCGACCCCAAAGAATCTATCAACCTCAAGCACATATATTGATTCCAACCTGCTGAAATTCAAGATGGCCACCATTTATAATGAGGTAAATGGTAAAATCGTCGCTACATTTGCATATAGATCATTTTATAGACTTAACTTTGGTCTCTAGGCCCATGTTTCATACCCAAATGAATCATTCTAACGCAGTCCCAGGCTCATACAGCCATTTCAATCTCATGAAATCCAAGATGGCCGCCATGTATAGTGAGGTATATACTTTATATGTTTATGTACATCAATCTGTTCTACCACAATGAATCGATCTAACACAGTTGCAGGCTGATAAAACAATTGAATCTGCCTGAAATACAATATGGCTGCCACATATAATGAGGTACATAGTGCATTTAATAGTTGTGATAACTTGGCAGCCATTAAAGATAAACACATTATGTTCATTTCAACAACCATGTGTTCCACCCAAAGGAATCAATCCTAGAACTTTCTGAAATAATTCCGAATTAAATATGCATGAACGGATCCGAGAGCGTCCAGCACCTCTGCTCGCCACTTTCAAGAATTGCATTCTTAACTCGTTGATACTTTCTCATGCTGTCGTTCACGGATGGTTTTCTTGAACAAACGACTCAAACTTTGGCATACTGAGGATGTTAACAGCGCAAAAGGAGGACGAAATGGGGCGACATGCACGTATTTATGCAGTGCTGCCAAAAAAATCGGATTTCAAGTAAGTTTTATATTAACAACAACAACTAGAAGTTTACATAACAACAACAAAAAAGTTTCTAGGAGCAACATTTCAAATAAATATATGAATCTAGGTCCCACACCCCGTTAACAGGTATGATTTGAGTCACACACCATGTCATAATCACTGTAAACAGTAAGGTATCACTGTACTGGTACTAATTATTTGATATGGGGGTGGGTTGGTCAAGTTTGTCACTAGCTCCATGGCATCGAGGCAAGATCAACTGCAGAGCTATCTCTGATCAAAATAAAGTTTGCCACAATACTCCATGCAACGCGAGTTGCATTATTATGTAAATTCTATGACAAGCCGGTGTCAAACTTATTGCAGCAAACGGGGTCTATATGCATTATTAAATATTACAAAACACTTATCGAGACATTCAATGAATATCGGTGAGATTCCATTTGACGGGTGACCTTATTCAACGTTAAATTATAACAAACTAGTAAACGAAATGAACACATAATTCCTTGTCAAGTTATTGCAAAATGGAAATTATTAAATTAATAATACAGTTCATAGTAGATCTACATGGCTTTCAAATTTTCTTCCAAAGTTGAAATAAACAGGGTGATCAAATCCGTTAAGTGTATAATATGCCCCAAATGCCCCCCTTACACCAACTTGAAAGAAGTTTCTTGTTTTCAGATCATGTGTACTGGCGATGCAGTGCTTATTTGCTCCATGTGTTGGAAAACGGACGGAATGGAAGCGATGTGGGCTTGCTGGAATACGAACGCATATCCTCAGGAGTCAAGAATGTGGCGATGCCATACATGTGCGACTCGTGGATATAATTGCATCAGATGGTGACAATGCATCAGTATCATGCCATAAATCGTGTTACAGTTCATACACATCTGTGTCCCGCAATGTGTTAGTTAGTAACAAGAGAAAATCTAGTGATTTGCCACATGATGATGAACCTCCACAACGACTTAGTCGTTCGCAAGTGTCTGACTTTGTATTCAAAAGAGATTATATATTTTGTGGAAACGTGTGTTTCCATAAAGATCCCAAAATGGGTGCCTATATGCCAATGTGAGACTGAAACAAGGCTTGGTCAACCAACTTTCAAACAGGTGATACTTGACATATGTGATGAACGACGAGATAATTTGTCCAGAACCGTTGAGGTTAGAGTCAACGGTGCTCAAACCGATATACCAGCAGCAGATGCTCAGCATCATATTACATGTTACAATACATTCAGAAAGGTACCCATTGACTCAACCAAATCTGAATCTTTTAAACCATGTGTTGATGAATCATTGAAATATTTAATCAACAATATGAAAACTAACATTTCCGTTACGTGGACATTAGCTGAACTACAAGATGTTTATACTCACAATTTCGGTCTCCTAACTAGAAAACAAATGCGTGTACACTTAACTGAGTACTTTGGTGATGAGATTGTCGTGTTGTATTTAGAAGGTTTTTCTAAGTCTCTCAAACTGGTCAAGCAGTCACTTGTTTCTGATGTTGATGATGATGTTGACCGCTTGATCAGAAGAGTCAAGGCAGAAGTCAGAAACATTCCGTTGCCCCGGGATTAGAACCTGAATAGCTTTAGGTATGAGAAAACTGTTCAAGACACAAGTTCAACTCTGCTAAGATTTGTCACTAGTCTTGTGTCTAATGGTGAGACGTCCAAAGTATCACTCACTCTCGCCCAGTGTCTCCAGCAGCATGTCGGCAAATTTAATAATCAAACTAGTCGAGGTCTCGCAGTAAAACTGCACCATACTTTTAGCAAATGTACTGTCTTGCACCAGCTACTGTGCATGTGAAGGAGGGGACGAGTGCTATAATGCATTGACACAACGAGATGATGATGACGGAGACGTTGACGAAGGGGAAAATGATGTAGATAGCGCGATCGCGACCATGAATATGAAAGTGATGACCGAGACAGATAGTGTCCACCTTTGATCCTGTTGATTCACCAATTTTGTTAAGATACAATTGGGCCGCGCTTTGTGAAAATTGGCCTTAATGACAAAATTTTCAATTTGCACTTTTTACATTTTTTGATGCGAACACCTTTCAAAAACAATATGCTGAAAAGAAAATGCAAATATGTTTCATAGTTTTTGTTTTATCTCACTTTTTGTAGCACCATGTCAATCACGCAAGGAAAAAAAAGTAACGTCATCGAGAAAATGACGTTATTGAAACGCTGCCGTTTGTACAATGCAACACAACAGCCTACAGTAGAAATGCGTGTTCATATAGACTCATTGACTGTGCTTGACGTAAACTGTATTTGCTGATAAGTTGCACTAAATGTATCTACAAGTGTTAGTATGAATACTATCAAACATTGAACAGAATAAAACAATGATATGTACATATAATGAACAAACCAAACGTGCACCACTATCAATGTTAAATCTATAATTAGCCGACATGTGACTTCGTAATTTCCTACTATCGCCAACTATCACAGATTATGCATATGCATGTACCGTCAGAAAGATACATTGTAATTATTTGAGAATTTAGTTCATAATCTAATTGACGTTATTTGCGTAACAGTTAATTGTGACGTCATTTATTGATGTAGACATTACGTCACTCACCAAGAACCAAACACAAACAACTAAACGACAGTCCTGGTGTTTACAATTGAAACAATCTGTGATTGAAACAAATGCACTATTTTATGTAGAAATGAATGACCTGCATTTGGTTAGAATTTGGATAGGCATATGGCTACACATATCAATGACTTCAGCGCCCGATGGTGTCTGGAGGGTAGTCGGACACCCCCGAGGAGTTTTAATCAAATAAAAAATCAACTGTGTATACCCGACTCTCGGAATTAAATTTACATCTCGGAAAGCGGTCTTGTGTACATGTACCTCGTACTAGCAGGTAGGAGGTCTATGTGGGAAATCCTGCGCTAACCCCCACTCCCTCGGCTGCCCACCGCCGCGCCACTGCCCCCACACCGAGAGGGCAGATATTGTTAGGTGTGTCCGCTTAAAAAGGTTATTGTGTGGGCTACCCGTCTCGATCCTGTCTATGAATTTACTGCCGGTACTGATTTTTTTTATATGAGTTTCTTCAAATTTTATAAATTTACGCATTTATCAACCGCAATTTGTAGATTCCTTCATATGTTTTTATTTGCGTGACTGATGCCTGCGCGACAGAATGCGTATTTATTTAGTAAGTGGAATGTATAGTTGTTAAAATCAAAAGTGGCCAACAGAACATTCAGGGCAAAATTAACCATTACTGTGTATTTTTAAATGTGTGTTGGTTTGAATATTTGATAAAGGATTTACCGTTTGAAAACAAATATATATACATGAACCTGTCAATGTCGGGTAAATGTGTCGATGTGACATACATGATTGGGTTTGAGTTTATGTAGAACGCCAAATCAACATAAACTCACATAATTAATGCTAGCTCTAAATATTTAATGATACATGTATCTCTAAATATTTAATGCTAGCTCTAAAATGTTAATCATAATGCAGCATATAGAGTGTCAGATTAATAATTTGCAAATTATGATGTACAGTTTTGCATTTACAATGACTACTGGAACATAATCCTTACCATTAACAGTCACATACGTCTAGGAAAACGCTATTAAATGTATATTTACAAACGAATAACCTATCGCGCACGCCAGAGGTCAACCACGACCTTGACAGCCATGATCAAAATTTAATGCGTGATCAGACACACATCGACCCAGTTACTGCCCCACCTAGCTGCAGCGACAATGTTATTAGTAGCGCGATACATAATGTGGCGTATGTCAACAATCCTGTCAACACCAATTGCGGGGTTTCAAGCGTCGACTCTGATACAGAGGGGAATTCGGTTAATCACAGTAGCGAACACCGCAATCCACAACAAAACCAGTCCTACGATCAGACATCACTGCAGCAATCTGCTTTACATTTGCAAGGTGCTATTGCTGAGATCAACAGCAAATTAAGACGCGCAGCTGTACCCGATTCTACGATTCCACATAATGGATACGTACAATAACAATCGACCGAGACGACCGGTGGACGAATTAACCCCGATAAACGTCATACCGCAAAATGTAAGGAAAGCCAGGGACACCAAACATGTGAGCTTGGCTACGTTACTCATGCCACACGACAACTATGATAATGAAACAAAAATTATCGAAACAAACGGGACTCAAACCATTATTCGGGGTATGACACGCGAATGGTGAAGAAATTAAATATACATGAATTTCGAACGGCATTCACAAAATATAAAAAACGTATTAACAGAACCCTATAGGCGGAAGGAACTCGATACATACATGGAAAACATCGACGATAGGTATCGCCAGTATGGAGGATCGCATTTATATGACTACCACACAGTACGAGTTGGAGCAGTACGAGCGGAGCAGTACGAGTTGGACAACACGCCTGTTGATTGGGCATCAGTCGACACCAAGCTGTATGTAATTACGTTTTCCGAAATTAAGAGCATTGCTTGCGACAGATGTGCCAGCACGGGCCACTCGACGAATTTCTGTCGAACGAACACCAATCTGAGCCGTAATGAAATAATAGCGTCAAACATTAAAGTCAGCTCGATAAGTTCCGTCGCCCACGCATATTCTGCAACTGAAAAGAAATATGCAACAACTACAATACGATTGGATGTTCCAATCCCCACGTGCGGTCGGCTCTCATGCACGTATGTGCTAAATGTAGAGGACAGCACCCGGCGAATGAATGTAGAAAGTTTCAACAGAAGTCGGGCCCAAATAAACTATGACAATATAAGGCTTTGATTTGTGAGTCCGAACTACACGCTTCCACACCGATATATGTCGACAACCTCGAGAATGAACTTCAGCACCATCCGGACCGTTCACAGACTTCTGAGTGGTTTGCTTAATGGTTTCGATACAGGAATTATTGATCCAACATCTACATCGTATATCTGTAACAACCTGCTGTCAGCGCGAGCCGAGCCTCAAATAAATAGTGTCCCAATTGTTAAAACATGAACTGGAAATGGGATATTTAATAGGACCGTTTGTTTTACATCCGTTCGACGTTTACCGTATTAACCATATTTGTCTTGCTGCAAGGACATATACTAACAAGCATAGATTAATAGTAGACCTCAGTGAGCCTCACAAGACAGATGGCCACGTCAGTATCAACAGCCTAATAAACAAAGACGAATATTATCTTTCCTATGTACGAATAGATGATGCAATTTTAGCGATTAAAGACTTTGGCTACGGCACAATCTGCTGTAAGACGGACATAGTCGAGGCCTTTAAATTAATTCCTTTAAGGCCGGACTTGTGGAAATTTCACGGCATATGTTGGGAAAATAAGTTCTATTTCTACAAACACTTGTTCTTCGGATCCAGGAGCTGTCCCAAAATATTTACACTTTTATCGGAAGCCATACATTGGATAGCTACACATAATTACCACGTCGTGAAACTGTTCTTTCTTCTGGACGATTTCCTGTCGATAGTTCCTAAACACCAATATGGTTATCGCGCAATGGCACTTCTCACGCACGTGTTTAAAAGTCTTAACATTCCTATTCACCCGTTGAAAACGCTCGGACCGGATACGATCATCGGACGTCCTCGGAATTACGCTCGATTCTGTTAGGATGCAAGCTCGCCTGCTGCCGGAAAAAGTTTAACGAATTAAACAGGTTTTGAATCAGTTTTCAGCAAAGAAATCTGTGACCAAGCGCGAGTTGTTAAGTTTGTTGGGGCATCTTAACTACGCCTCTCGTGTTATCATTCCTGGCAGAAGTTTCGTGTCATATCTGCTAGAGCTGTCTGCGACAGTCAAGGAGCTCAGTCACCACGTGAAGTTAGGTAAGGAGTGCTTAAGTGATATTGAGATGTGTAGAGTTTTCCTCGATGGGTGTGTATCATTCTTCTACGATGATCAAATAACGTAATCGTCCGTTATTCAGTTATACACGGACGCCATTGGGTCATATGGCTATGGCGGATACTTCCAAGGGAAGTGGTTTTCCGAGCCGTGGCCTAAAGACATTCCACGCCTGGGCGACGACGACATGTCCATTGCGTTCATGGAGCTGGTTCCTATCGTGAATAGCGTATTAGTGTGGAGTTCAGAGTGGCGTTGTAAGCGGATTATGTTTCACTGTGACAATGCCGCCACTGTGGCTATCGTCACCAAGGGTCGTAGCAAATCACCAAATATCATGAAACTAATGCGTCGTCTTACACTTTGCGCCGCTCGGGGAAATTTCATTATTCACGCGAAACATATTCCCGGCAAGTGTAATGATATCAGTAATAGTCTCTCTCGTTTTCAGATGGCACGGTTCAGGCGGCTGGCCCCATACGCGGATCTAGTATCAGCCGCCGTACCAACAGTCCAGCAACTACTTCAGCTCTAGAGACGACTGTCAATGGTCTATGGGAGAGGTGCATATACCAGACAGCATTACAACTTTTCACTCGTTTTTTAGAGTCGTATTCCTTATGGGACTCGGACTGTACAGTGCCTCCGGTCGTTAGCGAGGATATGTTAATCTACTTTGTTGGTTACTGCGTGACGAAAGGGTTACGCCATGATACTATTAGGCAATATATTTCCGGGATTCGCTACTACTATCTTAGGTTGAATGTGAAATTCCCCGGGACGTCACTAACATATTCTCCAAGACTATGTTTGGTAATGAGAGGACAGAAAAAAGGCACAAATCAACATTCCCAAGACAAAACTGCTTTTAACATATCCGAGTTTACAGCGAATATTTGGCATCTTGCATACGGGATCATTAGTGTGCCACTATGATTGTATTGTGTTAGCGATGGTGTTTAGCATAGCGTTTTTTTTATTTTTGCGTTGTGGTGAGTTTACCATACGAGGTTGCCTGTTTGATCCCAGTGTTCATCTATTCATGAGCGACGTCATCTTCAGTCCGGACTCACGGTCATACCGATTGTTATTAAAGTCTTCAAAAGTTGACACCTCTCATTTGGGTGTTTATCAGCGCTACATGCAATGATGAATGTCCGGTGCAGCTTATGAAGTCATGCATCACCTTACTTTTACAGTCCGGTGCAACAAAGTTCGACCTGTTTATAAACGTTACTGGTTCTGTATTGAGTAGAGAGTATTTTGTTTCTAATCTCAAAAAACTGCTCGCTCAACTGGGATTGGATGGGAATGCATATTCGCGTCATAGTCTCAGAATAGGTGCTACCACTTCGGCGGCAAACGGTCAAGTGCCCGATCACCTCATCACGGTATTGGGCAGATGGTCTTCTAACTGTTACCAAAGATATATCAGAACTGATTCAGCAAATATTCACCAGGCACATCTGCAAATATGCTGCAAATGATTGCTTAGCATATTTATGTGTATTTTCATTAACTGCTAGCATGTGAGTCGCATAGCTCATTGGTTTAAGGTTCCGTGTTTTAATACACTAGCACTGTAAGTATGCTAGCCGGTATCATTGCCGTTTACTGTCTGCTAATATTGCTCGGTGCTTGTTCCCCTTTTCATTCAATATTTTGATCTTGGTGGCACCCATTTTTGGGGGCTCTCGCTCAGTTCACCTTCACTCGTTTTGGCCACTATAACAGTATGTTATGAGCGCCCCCAAACAAATTGTTGGCAAAGAACCACGTCATTCCATTGGAACCTAGCTCCACTCAAGTACGTGAAATACTCTTTATTAGTGTCAGCTAGCAAGTCTGCCAGTTCGGCTGTCTGATTTCTGATAGGCCCGTGGTTCTTTCATCGATCTTTTTGTATTCTGCCTCGGATGTAACTCAATTATACACTCTGCCCTGCCGTGGCCATGACCACCACTCCGTCTGGCTTTTCAGCACACTGCATTCTTCTGTTAGGCCGTTGTTCGACGAACCTGCCCCATGTGCGCTCTTCGATCAGCTCCCAGTGGTTTAGGTACAAGCGCCACTGCCTGGTCATGGTCGCTCCTACATCCGAGGTGCCAGCTTGTACCGGTGAACTGTAGTCGTCACGCCCCCATAACGCCAAATATGAACATATTGTAAATGTTATACATGTATATGTGTAGCGTTTGTTGTATCTCATCATAGAATATTACGATGTCATATGTAGCCTTATCAAACTGTAATCAATGTGCTTTTACGTTAAAATACATGTTTTTCAAAGCCGCCACCTTTAAAGTGTGGATCATTGTTTACAATAATCGACTTTTAAAGTAGGCGGCAACTTCTATCATTAGCCGCTCGCCATATCCAATGATATGCATCAGCCTCGTTTGCGTCAGTGTGATTTGGCAGGGAAGTCGCCATTGAGCTAATCACCTCCACCCCGCCGCCACCAAGTTCAACACACTGGGGCGTTACTTCTACGGTGAATCAATTCCAGTGGCACTATAACAGTATATTATGAGCGCCACAAAAAAATTGTTAGCAAAGAACCACGTCATTCTATTGTCTGATTTCTGATTTATGATAGGCCCGTGGTTCTTCCAGCGATTGTTTGCATTCTGCCTCGGATGTAACGCAATCATACACTCTGCCCTGTCGTGGCCATGGCCACCACTCCGTCTGGCTTTTCAGCACACTGCATTCTTCTGTTAGGCCGTTGATCGACGAACCTGCCCCATGTGCGTTCTTCGATCAGCTTCCAGTGGTTTAGGTACAAGCGCCACTGCCTGGTCATGGTCGCTCCTACATCCGAGGTGCTTTAAAAGGTTCTGATAAAAAATACCGGCAGTAACCATAATTGTACTGGTGCATGTATATGTATACACTCTATCCTCTCGTCGGGAATAATTAATTTGAAAACGAAATTTGCAATTTAATTGTGTTGCGTTTCAGAAAAAGTTCATTCAACGCCTTTGTAAACAAAGAAATGAGTGGCCAACCAAGCCATGCTAAAAAGCACCGTGCCGCACGTACATGTATTTTGAATTCATGTCTACACACTATATAATCAAGTCAGTGATTTACACACTAAATTTGTACCGACCACAAAATTGCGAAATTTGTTTGAAGCGTCTCTATTGAATTTAGACGCGTTGAATCTGCAAATATAGAAGTTGTGTATTCCAGGGCGGTTTCATGTAGGGGAAAAACCGGCGCGCGCCCCCCTAAAGTTTGGCGAGTAAAGATTTGTTTGCTCTAAAATGCGCTATAACGCAGCAAAATGGGGTGTAGATATCAATTGAAATTTCCAGACGATCCTAGATTTGCACTTACGAACATTTATTCGTACGAAGTTTAGTGAAACGGGCCCCCGGTGGTTACAATTATGTTCGCATTAAATATGCTTGTGAAACAATACCAACACAATAAATACTAAATAATAAAATATGTTTGGCCCAGTGTCAACATGATGCGATATGCCAGGAGCCGCGTGTAATTAGCACTAGCATATTTTTTATCTGTGATACGATTATTTTCTGACAATTTCCAAATTTTATTTTTATGTTGATTTTCTAAACATTCGACGGTGAACCAGTAAATAAAATGAATTAAGACCTAGGCCCAGTTCTATCCGTGGCTAATTTTATTCAGAATACGCGTCACAGTTAATGAGCCAACTGTTTACATTTTCTTTAATAAAAGTAACGGTTGCGGGCACACTTTCACATAGAGCGGGGCCGGGTCTGACCGGCCGTCGTCACTAACAGTCCCCATCAGTAAACACGTTTAAACCTAAGTTGATATCTTATATTGCGTGTTCATTTCCCAGTGGGTTTTTAATTTGCGACAAACAGTGCAGAAAGTATTGCCAATACGAATTAAATCGTTTTCTATAGAACGACATCTGTAAACCAAGACCTTTTCATAAATATGATTATGCAATATGTAGTTCTACGTAGACACATAATTAAGTCATGAATACATGAATGCAGATTTATGTGTCTACATATTTCGAAAATCGCTTGTCACGTTCAAATGAAAGTTAGCGTTACTCATCAAAATGCGTAATGCAGTGTAATCTATAAATAAATCCCAAAATCGGAACTGGGTTTGTACTGCGTGTACTCCGTCTTAAACGGCCGAAAATACCCGACCCCGCTCTAATCTGAACGGGACCGTATAGCATAATTAGGAAAGAGCGCACACATGCGCCCCGGGGTCGATCTTACAGTTGTAAGTACATGTATATCTGATGGTGGTCGCCAGACAGGATAAGTTTGTTTTATGTGAGTATTTCGGTTTCAACCAAAATTAAGAAACATACAGACGCCTCCATCTACGCCGACTACAATTGTTCTCGCGTTTGTTTGTAATTGTTATATACATATATAAATAAAGTTTAAAAGAAATATTAGCATTATGATTACATACTACTGATTGTGTTATGTGTTATCTAAAAATACCGGTCGCATGGTTATTTAGTTTCAAATGTCATTTCACAAGTCATCCATATAATATATTATAAAAATCTTAAATGCAATATGCCCATTTGTATAAAAATAATCGACAAAATTACTACGTATTTCCTTGAAGGAAACCGAAGAAAAAAAAGACAACTATATGAACCACTATGAAAACAACTGTACTATTCTGCCACGCATATCCAACATTAAAATATGTGTGAGCCGTAAAGCGTACGGCTATACATAGGACAACTTATTGCAATGACGCAAACATTCCAAGTGTCAAAATCCGAAGTGACGTTGGTAAATTTATGCGTAACTTTGCGACGTCATTTTCAGTCTTTCATGACGTTGTCATTAAGGCTGGTTTTCACAGAGCGCGGCCCAATTATAGATAAGTTCAGGGGCCCGTTTCACTAAACTTCGCAAAATTTAAGAAGTTCGTAAAAATTGTGTTTTTGTTTGCATAAATTCTGTCGACATACAAAATTGCTACTGTAACAAAAATACATTTTAAATTGACACCTACGACAGTCTTACATAGTCTTACGAGGTGCTGCAAGTGTATATAATAATAGTTACGTTGTAACGGTTTCTTGAATGGTTTTGCAGGATGATGATGCAGGAGTCTCCTGGTAACGTGTTGCCATATATGTTAACATTCAGGTGTTTGTGTGCTCAATCATCGATCTGGATACGACGACATACATAGAATTCCCATTCATCTTGTCTCTCAGATAAGATATGTAACATTGATCACGTCTGTACATGACTTACTTGTCGGTCGGACGTTAAACTTTTCACTCTTTTTCTTATGGTGGTCAATGCTATGACTCTTCAGTCTTGTATAATGTTTCACAGTGCTTACTGGACTATTACTGGATTATTACTGATTTAACCATTACTGCTGATGTTGTTTTTTTGGTAAATTTGATGTCATCGTGGAATATCCAATATCCATTGCGATACATGTTCAACTGTGCCATCAAATATTCTGAAAACCACAGTGCATACGTCGCAAATGTACAATGACCATACCTGTACAATTATATAAAAAGTGCTCGTCCATATCTTATTTTCCTATAGCTGCAAGGGCAGAAGGGAGAAATAATATCAAAAACATACTTCGATAATTATGCGTTGTTCAAAATTATATATTGAGAATCATTCTAAATGAATTTATGGTCAAAATAAACACCAAAACGAAGTCTCTATCTATGGATATTGAAGGGTCTTGATGATTTTCTTAACTATACCCCCCGCAACGAGTTGTGGGGGGGGGGGGGGTATACTGGAGTCAGGTTGTCCGTCCGTCCGTCCGTCCGTCCGGGCACACATACAGGGTCTTAGGTGGTTAGAGGCGTGGCCTAAGACAAAAGAATACAATAGATTTATTCCGTTGACCACTTAAGCCTATTGTTCCTTAGGTGGTCATTCCTTTGATCTTTTATATAGTAAAAAACCACCTAAGGGATGTCACGTAAGGACGTCCGTCCGTCCCGTCCGTCCGTCCGGGCACACATACAGGGTCTTAGGTGGTTAGAGGCGTGGCCTAAGACAAAAGAATACAATAGATTTATTCCGTTGACCACTTAAGCCTATTGTTCCTTAGGTGGTCATTCCTTTGATCTTTTATATAGTAAAAACCACCTAAGGGATGTCACGTAAGGACGTCCGTCCGTCCCGTCCGTCCGTCCGGGCACACATACAGGGTCTTAGGTGGTTAGAGGCGTGGCCTAAGACAAAAGAATACAATAGATTTATTCCGTTGACCACTTAAGCCTATTGTTCCTTAGGTGGTCATTCCTTTGATCTTTTATATAGTAAAAACCACCTAAGGGATGTCACGTAAGGACGTCCGTCCGTCCGTGTCCGTCCGTCCGTCCGTCCGTGCGTCCGTAAACTTAACATCAGAGAAATATTGTTATAACTTCTATTTCCTTCATCAAATATGCTTAATATTTCACATGCATTCCTGTAAGGCTCTACTACCATGCTGTGCCAAATCCACGACCGTCCAACCCCGCTGATCCGAAGGTCAAGGTCAAATACTTAGTCTCTTTACAAAACTTAGCATAAGAGAAATATTGTTATAACTTCTATTTCCTTCATTCAAAATGCTTAATACTTCACACATGCATTCCTGTAAGGCTCTACTACCATGCTGTGCCAAATCCACGACCGTCTAACCCACGCTGATCCCAATGTCAAGGTCAAATACTTGTTCTCTTTACAAAACTTAACATCAGAGAAATATTGTTAGAACTTCTATTTCCTTCATCCAAAATGCTTAATATTTCACACATGCATTCTTGTAAGGCTCTACTACCATGGTGTGCAAAATCCACGACCGTCCAACCCCCGCTGATCCCAATGTCAAGGTCAACTACTTGGTCTCTTTACAAAACTTAACATCAGAGAAATATTGTTATAACTTCTATTTCCTTTATCTAAAATGCTTAATATTTCACACATGCATTCCTGTCTGTAAGGCTCTACTACCATGATGTGCCAAATCCACGACCGTCCAACCCGGCTGATCCCAAGTCAATGTCA
>CM055273.1:73369888-73426045 GCA_029237695.1 Conchocele bisecta
AAGTCAATGTCATACTTAGTATCTTTACAAAACTTAACATCAGAGAAATATTGTTATAACTTCTATTTCCTTTATATAAAATGCTTAATATTTCACACATGCATTCCTGCAAGGCTCTACTACCATGCTGTGCCAAATCCACGACCGTCCAACCCCCGCTGATCCCAATGTCAAGGTCAAATACTTGGTCTCTTTACAAAACTTAACATCAGAGAAATATTGTTATAACTTATATTTCCTTCATATAAAATGCTTAATATTTCACACATGCATTCCTGTAAGGCTCTACTACCATGATGTGCCAAATCCACGACCGTCCAACCCCGGCTGATCCCAAGGTCAAGATCAAATACTTAGTCTCTTTACAAAACTTAACATGGGAGAAATATTGTTACAACTTCTATTTCCTTCATCTAAAATGCTTAATATTTCACACATGCATTCCTGTAAGGCTCTACTACCATGCTGCGCCAAACCCACGACCGTCCAGCCCCCGCTCATCACAAGGTCAAGGTCAACTACTTAGTCTCTTTACAAAACTTAACATCAGAGAAATATGTTATAACTTCTATTTCTTTCATCGAAAATTCTTAATATTTCATGCATGCATTCCTCTAAGGCTCTACTATCATGCTGTGACAAATTCCCGCTGATCTCGAGGTCAAGCTCACATACTTACCGGTAGTCTCTTTACAAAAACTTAACATCAGAGAAATCGGTTATAACTTCTATTTCCTTGCTCGGATCTGCTTCACATTTCACACACGCATTGCTCCAATGGACTTCTACCACACTGTGACCAACTCAAGTTCATGCCGCTCCCGCTAAGCCCAGAGTCAAGGTCACAAGCCCCACACTTGGAAATGTTTACATATTTTAGGGGTACCTGGGCCCACGCGGGGGTATTCCGTAAGCCTCGCTTACTGACCAATCTACTTTTGAATAGCGGCCATATGACATAATAATGAGTGTTCAGAAGAATGCTGGGGTTTGAAAACATGCTAAATCGAAACCCTTGTGTCGACAACATATGGCTAGACATCAAACAAATTATCTATATGCAAATGTAGCTGAGTTATAACGATTTTACCATTTACTTCATTATAAATGGCGGCCATCTTGGATTTCAGGAGGTTGTGAATATGGGTATAGGCACCAAAATTAAGTCGCTATGTGGCTTATTAAAGAAGATAGGCATCATTTAGTGATTTGACCTAATTAATATGCTAATTAGGTCAATTGTGAAAAATGCTAAACATATGAAACTTAGCATCCGGCAGTTTCTGAGTCCTTAGGACCTATATATTACATTTCAAGCATAAAACCTTATAGTACTCAACATTTCCCTGTTCACCAATTGGCTAGTAGACTATAGCGGGCTTTCGGGTTCAAAGGTCTAAAAAGGTATATGTAAACGTACATAAATACTGTTGAGAATACCGGTAGTGTGGATTATCTCCCCGAGGAAGCAATATCTTCCTATGCGATAGCAATAGCTGTGCGAAATATGCGCTAAATTAAATCTCACATTAATTTATGATTATTTATTATGATATTTATTAAATGCATTGATTGATTTCACAACGAACTCGACATAGCCTCGTTTCTTATGAAATCAATAAACTCGTTTAATAACTATCATATTAAAGTTCAGTCAGTAGGTACAACATGTTCTTTATATCAGATACATCAACTGAGACATTTTCTGGTAAAATAAACATCCATCTACCATTACCCCACGCATGTATTGGCATTATTATGCATTTTACATCAGACATAACCGTGGGTGATATCAGGGGTGATAACCATGTTTCCTTAAAATGTTAACGGACATTACTATATATTCTCCGTACAAGTATTTACGTTTTGATGTGCAATGATCATACTTTATAGT
Organism: Conchocele bisecta; assembly: GCA_029237695.1. Classification (NCBI taxonomy): domain Eukaryota; kingdom Metazoa; phylum Mollusca; class Bivalvia; order Lucinida; family Thyasiridae; genus Conchocele; species Conchocele bisecta. The sequence continues at coordinate 73,371,783 of CM055273.1, forward strand.
TTGTCGAAAATATTTTTTTTCAGGTGACAGATTTAATTAGTATAAATAATTAAAAAATAGCATGCCTCATTTGCATATGAAAAAAGCCTGATACCACCGCGAGTCAATATCAGTAAAATAAATATTACTAAATGATTATATCTGTATAGAGAGCACTTGTAATGTTTACTGTGTATACCGTTATGTCGTTATTTTAGGGTTTGTGAAATTTTTTGCTACATTCTTTGAACCAAGGTTTTTTTTTCATCTACAGACCACATACAACACAACTGGGGTTGGTTCCATTATTTACTATAAGCCACATGGCCGCCATCTTGAAATTAAAAATCGCCACCATTGAAATTTATATTTCGAGGGCAAAGTCATTATGTGTGGTGTTTTTGCAGCGAAAAAGACATTATTATGGACAAGAAATATTGGCAGAATGAGTTCAATACATTTTGAGATACCAGGCCATGTTGGTTTTAAAAATGGACGCCATTGGAAATCCAGTATTTATTTTACATTTTTGAATGTCGTGGTAAGATTTTGTATTTTCCTTCTGGTTATATTCCTATTTCTTTGAACACAGTCAGCCGAGATTATTTCTAACTGGCATTGTGCTACGAGTAATGTTTATCTCCAAGATGGCCACCGAAACTAAGTGTGTTATATACATCGCCACATCAAAGATTTGTTACACATTCTAGTATTTCTGTGGCTGTAGATATGTTCTTTAAAATGATAGTGTGATTGGAACGTGTGTGTCTGCTTGAAAACATATCTATGTACAACATATAACACAAGTGATGTTGTTTCCCGTTCTTCAAGAGCTGCATGGCCGCAATTTTGAATTTCAAAATGGCCGCCATTGAAATTAATTCATACTTAACGTCAAAGTTATATGTGGTATTTTTAGTTATTATTCATTATGGATAAGAAATATTGGCATCATTATTTCAGTTTATTTTAAAATGGAGGCCGTATTTGTTTTAAAATGGCCGCCACTTAAACTAGACAATCTAATATTTATTATACATGTTTAATGCAGTGGTGATATTTTGTACCTTTCTTCTGCTTATATTCATAATACAATGAACACAAACTGTTGAGATTATTACAAACTAGTACTGTGGTACCAGACACCATTGTCTTCAAAATGACCGCTGGAAATAAGTGTGTCACATACAGTACCACTATGGTATTGTATATTGCATTGCAAAGGTAAATACTCATATTATTCACTGCTTCATGAGAAAGCGTCTGTTACGGCGAAATGATATACCATCTGCAGTCTGTAAGAACTGGCATTGCGCTAGCAGACTGCAACTGGTCTCAACAGTTTGCTGTCTTTATGGAGTCCAACTTGGTCGCTAATGTTTAGCTCTTTTAATGTTAAATCTATTGTGCTTTTAGCATAGCGTTTCTGGCTCTGTTGATGTTGATAACTGGATCTGATATTGTCACAAATCGAAACATGTATTGGACACAAGTGGCCAGTAAACTGGATAGAAGCCGCTTTCCGATCAATAACTGTGCAGGTGACCATTCCGTGCAGGTTATGGAAGTTTCAATATTCCATTATACCCAAATATAGAATTTGTACATTCACCTTTTGTTTTTACGAAACTGTGTTTCACAATGATTACTGTTCGCTCAGCTAACCCACTGGACATTGGCTACATAGAGTATATGCCATTAAGGAAATCCCATTCTTTTGAAACATCAGCAAATTCATGGTAAGCAAATTGCAGACTTCATCTGACACATGTGTACTGTACACTATGCTTACTGTAAGTCCATTTCAACTGTCCAATGGCCATTTCGGATTTCATGCTGTGTTACCAGCAATTCCTTTTCATTCCATGTGGAAATGTTTGTAGCAACAGTTACTCATGGGTGGCCTGGTATATAGTGTGATATCAGGGTTGCTTTGACATTTCAATTTATATCTTCAATTGGACATTATTCAACTATTTTACCAGAACATAATCGTCTAAGACATGTCTGAATGCCGAGATGGCCATTGTGCATGGCTTGCAACCTTTTTGACTCGAGAGGAGTCATACTTATGTGTTTAGATCCTTTCAGATAATCTCCGTAATCCCATAATGCCACTATTTTCTATGGACATTATGTTCTGAAATTGAGTTATCCCTTTAGACTCGTTTTTCTAACAGAATCAATTGTGCATCTTACTCGGTCAAGTTTGCAATTTATTGTAACTCGTGATCACTGACAGGTATGTTCGCGAATACTACATGTACCTGTGAATTCATACCCTTAATAAAGTTAGAATATATGTATGTTACTGACTCGTGGGATAGCGTATCAGTAACTAATATGTTTTTGCCAGAAATATGTTTCATTGACAGGCCATATTGCTTCAGCAGCAGTAAAATATCCTGTATTCTGTGACGACATGAAAAGAGTATTTGTTTAATAGATAGGAGAGGCAAGTGATCTTACTCTAATTGAACAGTCAGTCCGTACACATAACAAAACCGTTTCCAGCCAAATAACATGCCTCATTATTCATGTTCAAACAGAGCCTATTAGTTTTCTGTGAGAATCAATGATATTGGCTTGCATTTGTGGCACACTATAATGTAGTGTCTCTGGCTTTGTCAAGTCATAATATGGCAATTTCAACAAGTGAAACGCAATTTGGACCATCAAGACACTGATCACTTTTATATTGACACAGGAGTTGTGATCTCTTAACCCTTTGAACCCGAAAGCCCGCTATATCGGTTTATGCAAACAGTGCAGATCCAGATGAGCCGGCTCGTAACGAGCCATCTCATCAGGATCTGCACTGTTTGAAAGTAATTTTCATATTTTTGAGAACAACAAATACCCACTTTTCATAAATGGACGAATCTGAAAATCATTTTGTGACCATTGGATTGGTTGGAACATTAGCATATCACAGTCCATTCCAGTTCGTTAGGGTTGTAAGGGATAAGACCATATGGTAATAACCATGGAACTAATAATGATACTGCCTTTTCAACGTGGCCATTTTTCTACAGTTTCCTGCATACAATTCTGTATAATGTATATTTATAGTGTATTCAACCTCTTCAATATTGCTTCAATGCCGAAAAGTCATTTAATCACACAAATATTGCCCTTTCGACAGTTCTTCTACACTTTCCTGCATACAAGTTTGTATAGGGTATACATTTTATGCAACCGACTCCTTTGACCACATTTTGAGTGTGATTGTGCCAGCACTGCCTTTCAGGAACACCAGCAAGATGGATACTCTAATGCAGATGGTGATGACAATGATTGAAAGCACTGTATCCATAATTAATAAAATGCCTGCATACACACAGTGGCCATTTTGAAATCTAACATGTTTGTCATAAACAGTGACTTGAAATTTACATTAGTCATATATAATTTACTTTCACTAATGATCATAGTCTGGGGAAAAATCAGTCCAAATGGTTTGTGCATAATTATATCATAATTATATGATTTTCACGGCAGCCATTTCGAAAAAAATTGGAAAAACTCATGCTTTCTTTGATGATATAAAGAACGTTTGTTCCAAGAACGTTCCAAAACAGTCAATACAACCTAGCTATAAATGCACTTTACTAAAGACAGTACGTAGTGAAGAAATATTAAATACATAGAGGCCCATTTTGAAAACAAAATGTCCACCATACCAGTTATCAGAAAATGTGGAACCAACCCCAGTTTTATTCGAAAGAAACAACCTTCTATCGGCATTATAAATGTAGATATGAATATTACAATATATTGTACACGATCTCAGGGCGGCCATTTTTAAATCCATGATGGCGGCCATAGGAATTGTCGACAAAAAAGGAACCAACACCAGTTTTGTTCTCCGTGGTCCAAAGATGACAAAAAACATTGGTTACAAGACAGTAGCAAAAAAATTGCAAATCTACATAACAGTATACACTATTAGAACTGGTAGAATAGTGATATAATTATACACTTATTTAATTCCTATACAATCAGTGTGTGCCTACATATACCTTTAACCCACCAGTAATGCCAGATCATATATGTTTACTTATTGGCTGTGTGTATAAAACAATGATAGTACTTACCCCGTCCTGTCCATACAGTCTGGTGAGTTTTGTTTTATACCTATAATCATGATAATACCCCTTGTTTCGCTTTTTTTTGTCACTTTGAAGTAAGGTGTTTTCCAAGTTCTAAATTTAATTGCATTCTTCGTAAATTCAATCACGTGACAACTTTTGTCCGAAAACTGGAACAGTGATATTGCCATTGATGTAATAGAAATGTGTTATACATGTAATATGAACCCGACTTATACCGTGACGCAGTATTGTGGTACAAATGCGACATGTTAGACATGATTCGGGTGAAAATGCCCTAATTGACATAATGGACTATTCAATCCTTAAACCTATGTATTTAACAGTCTGTTAAGCCAACAGAGGGTTTGAGCAAATAGTTAAAGATTTAACAGTATGTTAAGCCAACAGAGGGTTTGAGCAAATAGTTAATGATTTAACAGTCTGTTAAGCCAACAAAGGGTTTGAGCAAATAGTTAATGATTTAACAGTCCGTTAAGCCAACAGAGGGTTTGAGCAAATAGTTAATGATTTAACAGTCCGTTAAGCCAACAGAGGTTTTGAGCAACCGGACCCTGGGGGCTGTTTCACGAAACTTCGTTCGAATTATGATAGTCTGTAAATTTCACATTAACAATGTTTTGTCGTAAAGAATATGCAGCCTATGCTTAATGAATGCAAATATATCAATTGAAATTTCCGGACGATCCTCAATTTGCAACATTTTTATTAGTTGTACGAAGTTTAGTGAAACGGGCCACTGGTTGTTAAAGGAACAGTGTTGCAGATGTGATCATAGCTATTCAATATGTTGTGACTTTTTTTTCTCGCTTTATTTACTGCTAATTATCGTTATCAACCAAAAACGTAACATTTTATTTGATCAAAAGTTGTGTTTTATTCTACTATATAGAGGATATCCCATCGTACATTTTGAATAGCGGGAAATAATACACGAGTGTGCGTCGGCTTCCGCATAAGCAACGGACGCCGACGGACACAAGTGTATTATTTCCGCTATTCAAACATGTACGATGGAATATCCTATTTATTACACTTCTACAGCGGATATATATGCACATTTAGTCTATTTTTGAGTTTATAATCAATGAATTGTGATGTGCGCATGAATAGTTATACAATGACGTGTTTTCCCGCGTTTTGACGTTACGTTGTTTGACGTCAAATGTGACGTCATGTAAACTTTTTGAAATCCAAATTACGCAGCTGTTTCTATGAACCAGATATATTTGAGTGCATGTTTGGAATGTGTTCAATCACATTAACATTCTAGATTAGTCGAGACCCTTTCCAAATTTTCAAATAACTTTATTTTGACTGTAATAACATTTTGCATGGTAGCTCGTGGTTTCCAAGAAAACAGGCGCGCAATTACGGGTGTATTATTTGTAAGGAGTTGAACGGGTTTTCTTCTCACAGCGAAACACGTGCAAATAACTCGCAAGAGTGTAATAAATACAAGTAATCAGGGGAGAACATTTGATAATGCGTTTCCACGGTCACTGTAACGGATTTATTTGTTGTGAAATGATAATAGCATGTCATCTACATGTAATAAATTGTATTGTATGTACCTATGTTTATTTGTTTGTATATTAGTGTTTAACGGCCTATCAACAGCTAAGGTCGTGTAATAACCAGATTCAACTGTCACATACAAAATGCCAAAGACGTATGTGAGGGCCAAACCAAACGTCGGAAGGCAGATGATATCACAGGTGGAATACTCGGACCTGTGATACAAAGAAAATGACCATTACAAATACATTCATTAACCCACCCACTTGGTCTCATACAGTACTATATATTAACGTCATGTACAGTACGATACCAGGTGGTGGGGTAATGGGATTTTTTTGATAGGCATAATTTTTTGGCGAAGCGCATCGTAGGGCGAGGGGTTTGGGAGTCCTAAATATACATAAAAGCACCAATTATGAATAAGTTATAAACACAAATAAGCTAACATTTTTAAACTCCATCTTATAACACATTACGATGTTATAAGAGGGAGCAAAACATGTTTAGCTTATTTTGTTTACACTTATTGCAGCTTATATGTATATTTAATGTATATATGAACCTTCGTCCGTTACTTCAACCTGTGGGTAGTACCAGCTTGTATATTTATATAATGGGCCATAGGCGAATAAAACGCACCTTACAACATGTGATACCAGCGAAGTCCCAACAATCTGATTCAATCAATCACACTCGATCAATCTGTCAGGTACCAACACCAATTCAATTGATTCCGGCTATGCTACATGTAATGTAATGTACAACATAGTTGTGCAACAAGTTGGAAAACACTTTTTTTAACCAGCATAGTCGCAAACCAGCCGGACCAGGGCCTACGCCATTCAACATCCAGTTACTGATGGGTTTTAAACATCACAGCAACTGCTAAGGTCATATAGAGACGGGAGCACAGTATGAAAGTCTCATCAGACAGACTAGTGGGATAGAAATAGTATGCAAGTATTGTTCACGCCTGTGGCGAGGACTGAACTCACAACCTCTGTTGTCCAATACCAGATCTCCTACTACGGCATGGCCCATCCACATTCAGTGGCTGTCATTAGCAAAACTGTTAGACCAGAAGTGCAATGTTGCAGCGTGCAAGACGGTCAGGATCTAAAATTGCTGCCAATGTCTTCCTGTTCCTTTGATCAGTGGGTGGCCCATTTGTTCACAGTACATGTACACAGAGCTCAAGTAAAGTCTTGTATTGGTGTATTTTATGCATTTATTTACCTGAATGCGATTGATTTTCAAAGGTGGGAATATAATGTATGCACACTAATTTGAAACTACTCTTTCACTTTCAAAATGAGGAGTAAACATGTTCTACTAAAATTGAGAATTCACTTAATAGAGCTGACAAAAGCAAACAAGTGCATGTTCTACCAAAACAAAAACCATGTGATCCATTTTCAAAAATAAAATATGCAACAAATTTGAAATCAGGGGGTGTCTTTAGACACAATGCTTATCTGGAGCTCTGTGTACATGAACTTCTATGTGCAGATGCACAGGCGGGATAACACAACTTTCAGTTGAACAAAGTATTTTTTATTTTTATTAAATTAGTATACTCAACATAATTAAGTAGTAACTACAGTATACACAAAGTTGGATACACCGGTCACATAAGGTATTTCCTCTTCTCATCATATTTTAAATGTATATACTTACCTTGATGTATGAAGATTATACTTATCAACAAATTAATTTGATTTAGTGGTGTTAACGACCTGCCAACAGCTAAGGTTATTTTAGTTGGGTTTGATTCCATATTTCACCTGTTGTGGTGGTGCCAGGTCCTCACCACATTATAGTCACTTAGCCACAACCCTAAACGTATTACGAGTAGTACTTATCTTACTACTTTTATAATGGGCACAACAATATTCAAATCTCAAGTAACACGGAAGCCAGAAATGTACCAGGGATGTCCTGATTCTGATAAGGATGAAACTCATGAAACCGCCATCCCTGAACGACTCCATTCTGGTGATTTATTACCATATGTAATTCAGCTGCATATCTGTGCTATATCACATCAATATTACTCCAGTAGTTACAGAGCTAATTAGGAAAATGCTTGTTACTAATCAAGTTGAAAATTCACTTATATGAGCTGAAGAAAAAAGTAAACGTTTTTTTTTAGATTTTTTACAGATCAAATAAGTGATGTTTCAACTTAATTCCCTATATTATATCAGAAAAATATGTGTAATAGTTATAGTTCACATATTGAATTTGCAATAAATTAATTTCGAACGAGCTCAGCGACTGAAGAAATTAGTTTATTAAAAATTCAATCAATATGTGAACTACCGTATAACTATATTATTGTTGGCCCAGCCTCTTCGCGTGCACACCAAGCATCGCCCATAAACGTGCTTTCGAATGGCAATACTACTACGCTATTGACGATTTGACACTGAATCGATCGATCCCACGCAGTAAAATGGTTAGCGTCACAGGAAATTATGTCAACATGGTCTTGTCTAGATATAGCTCTCCGCGTATTGACACATTTAATGATTAATTGAGATGAAAAGCTGTGCTTTCATTGGTCAAGAAACTAGGGCAAACAATAAATTCATCAATTCATTTGCAAAATAAAATATGCATCAATCTTGAAATCAGTGGGTATATAGACACACAGCTTATCTGGAGCCCTAATAATTTACACCAACCAAAGTGTACAATGAAGTAAATTCAAAGAAAACAACACAAGCATCGTTTTAACATGATGTTATCAAACTGGGGCACCTTTTCACTAAATTTCATATGATAGGATTAATCAGCCACATTAATGTGTTGTAAAATTATAAAATATTTGTACGGACATATTTTATCGTATAAAGTTAAGTGAAATGTGCCCCAGAAAGATAATGATCAGAACTGAACGGTTGAATAATTTTATGGAAAATGAGACTCGATAGTTTCTGAGACACTTATTTCAAATACTTAACCCTTTCAACATTACATACCTCTATAGCTGTGTTTACCAACAGTGTATATCCAAATGAGCCGGCTCGTAACGGGTCGTCTCATCAGGATCTGCACTTTTTGCAAGTAATTTCCATATTTTTTAGAAAAATAACAACCCCATTTTTATAAATACTGTCGACTAATCTCGAAAATCATTGTGTGTACAAAAATTAACATATCAAACTCAATTTCAGTCATTTATGTTTGAAAGGGTTAACAGCACAAATCCTGACATTTTCCATTTCAATTGTAGAGGTAAGAAAATCCAATAATCGAAGATGGTTAAAATCTGTGATGTCTGTATCATTGCGGGCAACTCTGCGCACCCAACCTGTCCGTCACTGTAGGTGATAGAGAAAGAAGTCCTCTTCATGGAGCTCCTGGAAACGAAAAGAATTAACACGGTCTTAACCAGTTCACGCCTAAATAAGTGCTCCTGCTAAAGAATAGGACTACTATATAATCCGAAATATTTGAACACAATTTAATCTAGGAGACACTAATAAATATCCGGTTTTTCACAATAAAGAGTGTCCCAATATTTAGCGCTGTAGTTCATTAATATCATGAGGAGGGGGGTCAAGGGTGGGGTGCGAAATGAAAATATTATACGGATGATGAAAAACATGCACATGACGTTTGAATGGAATCACTCATATGGTAAAGTTGTAGCAGAATGAATCTACTGAATCGAAATGTAAAATCTACTCCACGGGAAATTTCAAAGTTATTTTTTACGTTGACACATTGAAATCATGTAAAAAGAAATTGGATAAAATGGTCGTTCATGACATGTAAATTCTCTGGTCATAAGAGTAACAAAGAATATAAAAAAATACTACCATTATAATATGCTTTGCAAAAAAAATCAACAACAAAGTTTTGCGCACTACAGTATTGCAATAGCTGATTCAGATTCACATTGAAATCACGTGAAAAGTGGATAAATAGCATGAACTATAGTCTCTGGATATCATAGCAACATAAATTTACAGATGACAATACTGTTTACTGCACAATATACTACCATTATAATATGCTTTGCCAAAACAATCAACAACTTTAATAAAATGAGACAAAAGTTTTGCGCACTACAGTATTGCAATAGCCGATTCAAGTTCACATTGAAATTACGTGAAAAGTGGATAAATAGCATGACATATAAAGTCTCTGGATAGCAGAGCAACAGAGAATTACAAATGGCAATACCGTTTATTGCATAATACTACCATTATAATATGCTTTGCCAAAAATAAATCAACAACTTTAATAAAATGAAACAAAAGTTTTGCGTACTACAGTATTGCAATAGCCGATTCAGATTCACATTGAAATTACGTGAAAAGTGGATAAATAGCATGAAATATAAAGTCTCTGGATAGCAGAGCAACAGAGACTTACAAATGGCAATACTGTTTACTGCACAATACTACCACATAATATGCTTTGCCAAAACAAATCAACAACTTTAATAAAATGAAACAAAAGTTTTGCGCACTACAGTATTGCAATAGCCGATTCAGATTCACATTGAAATTACGTGAAAAGTGGATAAATAGCACGAAATATAAAGTCTCTGGATAGCAGAGCAACAGAGAATTACAAATGGAAATACTGTTTACTGCACAATACCGCCATAATAATATGCTTTGCCAAAAAATGAAACAAAACCTTTGCGCACTACATTATCGCAATAGCCGATTCAGGTTCACATTGAAATTACGTGAAAAGTGGATACATAGCATGAAATAGAAAGTCTCTGTATAGCAGAGCAACAGAGAATTACAAATGGCAATACTGTTTACTGCACAATACTACCATAATAATATACTTGGCCAAAAGATATCAACAACTTTAATAAAATGAAACAAAAGTTTTGCGTACTACAGTATTGCAATAGCCGATTCAGATTCACATTGAAATTACGTGAAAAGTGGATAAATAACATGAATTATAAACTCTCTGGATAGCAGAGCAACAGAGAATTACAAATGACAATACTGTTTACTGCACAATACTACCATTATAATATGCTTTGCCAAACAAATCAACAACTTTAATAAAATGAAACAAAAGTTTTGCGCACTATAGTATTGCACTAGCCGATTCAGATTCACATTGAAATCGCGTGAAAAGTGGATAAATAGCATGAACTATAAAATCTCTGGACATAATTAAGGGCAACAGAGAATTTCAAATGGCAATGATGTTTACCGCACAATACTACCATTATAATATGCTCTGCGAAAAAAATAAACAACTTCAATAAAATGAAAGTTTTGCGTGCTACAATATAGCTAGAATATTGCAATAGCAGATTCTGCTTCACATAGAAATCACGTGAAAAATGGACAAATAGAATGAAATAAAATGTAAAGTCTAACTAAACAGATATAGAGAATTGGGAGGATAATACAATTATAATCGATAAATATCTGTATGCACTATTCGATGCGTGTCATGCATATATTAATTGTACCGCATCATAACATTATTGATAATGTGCTACCGACTACTGGTACAGTCGGTTAATGGGTTCAAACCTGTATAAATTGTAAACAAATGAGCCGACTTTATATTCTTTTACGCGGTGTCATACTCTCTTACAGATGCCAATTAACATGATAATTATTTGTTTGTGTTGTCTTACAAGTGTATGTTAACTCACTTGGATGAGAAATCATCGACCAGGCGGAAATTCAGCGTTGTTTTAGCAGATATTTGCTGGCGTAAACAAGCGTAAATAAACCACTATTTGTACAATGTGAAAACCACATAGCGTTATATTTGGGAGTATTTGGAAAATAGAATGTTTGTACTATGTAAAATAATAAGCAGTCGGTAAACTGGTACAAATAATTACTCACCTGTGTTCGATTAATATAATTTTCTTTCTCAATCATCATGATCATACGGCTATATCGTAAATCGCGCGAAATCTCGCGTTAATGTTCAAAAGACTGCCCTCATTCTGCAGCATGACAAGCACATATCGATGGCATAATCAGGGCGGATGTACATTTGCCAGATATTTTTATGCCAGAATTCGCAAAGGCTTCAATGAATGTTTCTGAAGTAAAAAGTAAGGATTCAGTAATAAAATCTAATGACGATTCTAAGGATGGGTATAATGCTAATTTGAGGGTTCATAAAATTTGTAAAGTTTGTGATGTATCGGAACTAGACATTAACAGAACAAATTTTTTAATTGACACGCATGATAATGTTATAGAATCAGGCAAGCATAACTTTGAAGGTTGTAGAATTATTATTAATAACAAATTGAATATTCCATTTTTAAGACACATGTTGGTTGATTATAGGGATGTACAGTTGTGTGATTTGTTACAATATGGTTTCCCTTTGGGATGTATTGCCGAACCTTGTCCCAATGTTAAAGTTTTTAGGAATCATAAAGGGGCTAGGGAATTTTCAAATGAAATTAATGAATATTTGGTAAAAGAAATTAAAAACAAAACGGTGCTGGGTCCTTTTTTAAATAATCCATTTAATAAGCCAATGATTGTTTCACCTTTAAATACGGTGCCAAAGAAAGATTCTAAAGAGAGGCGGGTCATTTTGGACTTAAGTTTTCCAAAAAATAATGCACTAAACGATTCTATATCAAAAGATCAATACTTAGGTGACAGGGTGTCGTTAATATATCCCAAAGTAGATGATTTGGTTCAGATCGTGAAACAAAAAGGGAAGAATTGTTTTCTCTATAAGAGGGATATGAGAAAAGCTTCAGGCAGCTGAGTATTTGTCCAGGTGAATACCACAAAGTAGGGTACAAACACAAAGGGCATTTGTTGTTTGACACTGTATTGTCCATGGGTCTTAGAAGTGCTGCTCAAATATGCCAAAGAGTGACAAATGCTATATCATTTATCATGTTGTCATTGGGATTGTGCATTTTGAACTATTTGGATGACTTATGTGGGGGTGAGACACCGGAATTAGCAGATTTCGCTTTTAACACCTTAGGAGGTATTTTGGAAAAATGTGGTTTTGAAGAATCAACAGAAAAAGCATGCATTCCTGCAACTAGAATGACTTTTGTGGGTGTTCTTTTTGATACAGAAAAATTAACCTTAGAAATTACTCCAGATAGATTAATAGAAATTAGTTTGTTAATTGATAAATGGTTACAAAAATCAGATACTTCAAAAAAGGAATTACAATCTTTGATAGGTAAATTAAGTTTTGTAAGTGCAGTGGTTAGGCCAGGTCGAATTTTTGTTCAACGGTTATTAAAGTTTCTTCGGTACATTTATAAAAGTAAGGGAAGTAGACATATTATTCCAGAATACCTTAGGAGAGACTTATTGTGGTGGAAACAATTTTTGCCATCATATAATAGCATTTCGATGATGTCATTTGAGCAGTGGTCATTGCCGGATGGCATACTATCAACAGATGCATGTTTAACGGGCTGTGGGGGTTGTTAGGCAACCGTTATTATCATGCAGACTTCACAGAATTTGTGGTTGAACAGCAATTGCATATTAATGAGCTAGAACTATTAACAATTGTGGTGGCCCTTAAGTTATGGGGTTCGCGACTGAAGGGATGTAGAATGGTCGTGCTTTGTGACAATCAGTCCGCTTGTTTAGTGTTGAACAAGGGTGCAACGCGCAATGACTTTCTGCAAAATTGTTTGCGTTAGATATGTTTCTTAGCTGCGATAAATGAATTTGAAATTAAGGCAAAACATATAGCAGGTGTAGATAATAGGTTGTCTGATTTGTTAAGCCGTTGGCATTTGGATTCACAGAACAGGGCTAGATTTATGACTGAACTCGGTTGCGAGGGAAATGAATGTTTCATTTCGGATGAAATGTTTATTTTATCAGATTGCTTGTAAATTTAGTCTAATGAGTAATGTTCTTGTTGTGATTGCAGATTCCCAGTTAAAGGTGTTGCAAGATGAGTTGCGAACGTCTAAAATGTCCGGTTTCGCTGACGGTACAAACAAAAATTTAAAAACGCAGTTGGAAAGTTACTTGTTGTTCTGTACTTTTTTCGGGTTTATATCTGTGCCAGCGTCTACAGAAGTAGTTTCCTTGTTTGAACAATTTATAAGTCGTTCATTCAAATCTGTCGATGCTATAAGGAATTATATCAGTAGTATCCGTACTATGCATTTGTTGTTAGGCGTCGAAATAAATTTTAATGCTTATTTAATTAATCTGACGTTGAAGGGTATTAATCGCTTAAATCCACATTGTGTACACCAAGCTGCTCCTATTACACCCAGGATTTTATTGTTATTTCATGATAAATTAGAATTTGTCAATCCGGTAGACACATGTTTTTGGTGTTTATTCTTATTTGCCTTTTTTCTGTTAGCACGGAAATCAAATTTGGTAGCAAGTTTAAATTCAGATGTTTCCGGGAAATATCTTTTAAGGGATGATGTTAAGGAAATGGGAACACATTTATTAGTCACTTTTCGTTGGACAAAAACTTTGCAGTTTGGGGAACGTTTACTGCAAATTCCGTTAATAAAATCTGATTCCTTATTGTGTCCCGTTAAAGCATTCAAAAATTTGGTTAAATTGAATCCAGTTTCAGGTAATACTCCATTGTTTTCTTTTGCTAGGAATAAGTGTATCACTTACCTAATGTTTCAGAATAAGTTAAAGTCTTTAATTTCGGCTATTGGTCTTAATCCGGATAATTACTCTTCTCATAGTTTTAGACGGGGTGGAACAACCTTAGCCTTTCAAGCAGGAGTGCCCGCAGAATTCATACAGCTTCAAGGTGATTGGCGCAGTGATGCTTATAAAAAATATCTTAGATTTACTTTAGATGATAAAATTCTAGTCGCAGATAGAATGAATAATCACATTCAGCTTACAGTTGATTAATCTATTTTAGGTAAAAAACGGACCCTCCTTATTTGCGACTCCATTGCCAAATATGTTGACGGAGTTGACAGTCTAGATGTGCAAGCCTATCCAGGAAGAACTCTTGGTGGAATTGCCTGTGAAGTCTCAAACAATCGTGTTCTTCAGGGTAAAATCTCTGATTCTGATTTTGTAATTGTACACGCTGGCACAAATGACATAAACAATATGAAAATAGAGGACGTTCCTGCCGCAGTTAATAATGTGTTCGCTTCCATTTGCGGTATCAAGCCACATGTTAAAATTTTATATTCTGCCATTCTACCAAGACCTGTAGATTTCAAATACACTAAAGTTAAAGTGATTAAAACAAATAATTGCATTAGGAGATTTTGTAAATATCGGAAATTTCCATTTGTCTCTAAGAACGGAGAACCTTTTAGGCATATGTTCGCCGTGCGAGACGGGGGTCTTCATCTCAACACGGAAGGTTCGAGAGTGTTGAGCAATTATTTTTTGCAAGTGGTTAAGAATCTTAGAAACTCCTAATGTGCTTTCAATGTGAGCTGACGGAGCGATTGCCTGTGGAACTGTGTGATACCGGATCAAATGGCATAATATGCTAGTGGGTCGGGGGTTGCATTGGACTACAGCCAATTGCACTTTTAGCTTATGGGATATGTTTATGTTCGCGATGTGTGTAAAGACATTGTATACATAATTGATAGCTAATTTTAATATAGCTTGTTGTATTTGTATGTGTAGTTGCAGTTTCTGTCCTTCTTTTCAATTCCCATTTCAGGATTGAGGATTGGCATAGACTGTTATAGGCATTGCTAATTTCCTTCCATTTGGGAACACATGTTGGTTGGGTGTAGAAGACCCTAAAACATTCCCGCTGAATTGGGAAAGGTAAAGAAGTTAGGAACCTGCATATATGTGAGTATTCTAGTTCGTAATTGCTTGTGTAATTCAAAGCAAATGGGGCAATTGCTCCGTTTGGTTTGGGTTGCAAGCAGCCTTCGTTTATTTGTAATTTGGATTTACCTGTAACCCGATGATTTCATATTTTTTATGACACTAAATCTTTGATTGGCATCTAGGCTAGATGCTTAAGTTACATTTGTGGCCACAAAGTCTCATTCGTGACTTTCGTTTTATCAATAGTTTTTAGGTTTAATATCATTTTGTACTTGAATCTGTTTTATATAGTAAAATAGATTTGTGTGTAAAGTGAATTTGCTTGAAATATGAAAATTAAATTATTATCACATGACAGTTACAGGTTGCCTGCATGGGATGACGTTAAATTTGAATGCTTCCCCTTTTCTCAGTTCTGTTTGTTTGGTGGGCCTTCCGCTTGGCGAGTGGAGAAATTTCATTTCTCTTTGTGGTTTGTTGACCACTTCATTATTGTGTTCAGTTTTTGAATGTCCAAATTTGTTTGGAAATTATAGTTCTGGATTTACATAGCTGAAAATCAATTCTACCATTAAACCTTATTAAGGTTATTCTTGTTTTTGTCCTTTGGTATTCCATTATTGAATTGAGAGAATAATTGGGAATTTTTAGCTCTAAAAATGTTAATTACTTCGAATATTGAAAATAAACTTTTCCTTTCGTCCATACTGTTTCCGGTCTCATTTCCGTAGTCTGGTTTACAATTTAAATTTAGTATTTGAATACTTGAGTTGTTTAATTATTAACCAGTCAAATTTATATTTCATTTAATTATTTATTTGTTCTTTTTATGAAATTCTATATTATTATAGTTTATTCCAATAATGAATTATTACCTTATAATGAAATTAATTTTTGTTTTTATGAAGTTATATAGTTGTTTGGTTTTTTGTCATGGTTATTCTAAATGCTTTGCTCTGATTGGTTGGAAATAAAATTTTCTTCCAGACCGGTCTAGGTGTTCATTTTCCCTCACAGGTGATTTTCAGCTTATATGCTTTAGACATGCAATTTTTTATTTTTTCACCGCCCACTCATAGTAGCCCAGCATTTAATTGAATTGTTGTATATCATGTTTATTTCTTGAATAGGTTCAAGAAATTGAATTGATGGTGAGAAGAATTGTTAAGGTATGATCCACTTTATTATTAAGTTGGGTAATATTATATTATTATATGAGTGCCAATGTAGGCGAGTGGAGAAATTTCATTTCTCTTTGTGGTTTGTTGACCACTTCATTATTGTGTTCAGTTGTTGAATGTCCAAATTTGTTTGGAAATTATAGTTCTGGATTTACATAGCTGAAAATCAACTCTACCATTAAACCTTAGTAAGGTTATTCTTGTTTTTGTCCTTTGGTATTCCATTATTGAATTGAGAGAGTAATTAATATAATTTTCTTTCTCAATCATCATGATCATACGGCTATATCGTAAATCGCGCGAAATCTCGCGGCGTCACGAGATATCATGATATATTCGGTCTATGTGCACGGAGTCGCCAGTCTATTTATTCTAGGTCTGTGGCTAAACCAATCAGAACAAAATGCACTAAAACAGACAGAATATAATTATTATTAATGAATATTGTTAATTTACATTTTAAGAAGTAATTCAATCCAAATTGAGTCCAAGATGGTCACCAACATCTCTTAACTCACTAAACTGAGTAAACATGTGGAATATTTGGAATAACTATATTCGAATTTATTAGTTGGACTATTATGCGACATTTCAACTACGCAATACATTTAATACATAATTTATGTATTACATTATGTAATGTGATATTCAAAATTGCCACTAAATTGCGAGAAATGTCACAAAGTGACGCAAATCTGTATTTACAATATATACATGTAACATTAACCCTAATTACTATGTTTGACTTTGTTATATGGGTTATAACGTGATAATTGAACTCCGTAATACACATAATGCATATTTTATTTATTATACTATATAAACTGATATTTAAGATGGCCACCAAATTTAGATAAATATCACAAAATTAGGTGTATCTATATACGTCAAATCAGCACAGGGTGGTGAAAAAACATATTTTCCTTGTTGTTTATGCTTGAAACATGTATGAAATTGGCAGAGTTAGTTCTCTGCAGCATGCTCAAGCATAATTACGTTCGTAACTACGTGCATACAATCCATGTGTTATTGCTGATCATGCGCAATGAAATTATGTTGGCTGTATGTTGCGCTACCATTCCAATTAAGCCATTAATTTAATACATATTTTATTATATTGTATAATGTGACAAAACGTACTATCCGGCATATTGGGACTGGTACATCGAGTGTGAATAAGTAGGCTCAATAACCACCAAGGATCGGAAAATAATACCATCACTGGAAGAACTAATTTGTATATGCTGCTAAATAGCAAAGTTATCAGCAACATGTACACAACACATCAGTGCATTCGCAAGACCTATCCCTAAATGTCATGAGCTGTTGCTGGGACTTTCTATTCACTGTATTCACTTTTTATGCCGGTGTGTATGTAATTTCAACTGACTATATGTGTTTTCTATCATGAACACAATAGTGCTGTACGAACTATGCTTTGGGAAACAGGGACTCGTTTCACTAAATTTCGTACGACTGAAATGTTCGTAAGTGCAAAATTATGATACTTTGTAAATTTCACATTAGCCTTGTTTTCTTGTAAACAATTATTGGATTTACATTTATTGAGCATAGGCTGCGGTGGTTTAGGTTAGAACATACGAAATAGTTTTACTATATAATTTAACCGAATGCCATCCAATAAGGCCAGTCTCTCCTACTTTCACTATTCCTATGGATGCTGTGGGACCTACTTGTACATGACCTACAGCCAGTCTGCACTGTATCTGGTGTTAAAAGCACCCCAAAATGTTCCCCAAGTGAAACTTGGTAGTAATGGATCAAGATTTGCAAGCAAACTGTGCATGTGACCTCAAAACACCCGCACTATTTTTTTTTATACCGGACTACTTTTACCCCCTTGGCGATTTCGCACACTTTATTATTCTGTAACCTTTAGGAATTGGTATCAACATGTTGTACAGTAGCCTGTTATTTTACTTACCATGTACATTGGTGCTGCTCTCAGCACCGTGTAAACAAATTTACGTCGACAAATGCACCGGTTTTATGACGGCTCTGCTATCGAATAAAGACATGTTTCATCTTGTAAAAGGCAAATTTCTTGCGCCGGTTACCAGACGATAATATGATTATGCAATGTCGTCTGCATGTAGCTGAAGGGGAATTCGTCAGGAATCCGGCGCCTATTTCGACGTGAAACATTTATACGCTGGCACGGTGTACATCATCAGTGACGTAACGCTTTATGATATTTGGCTGTAACTGGAGAAATGGGGCTTATGGGATATGCGACCAGTGTAGCCCCAGTCAGGCTGCGCATCCGCGCAGTCCTGATCAGGGACTGCACTGGTCGCCATTGAGTGAAAGAAACACTCGAAATGCTTCTAACTTTTTTAACTAAGTTTTGATTCTTATCAGACTTCAGGAGTTCGCTAGAAGATCCTAGGATCTGGTGGCCGTTTCACTAAACTTCGTACGACTAAAATGTTCGTAAGTGCAAACTTCGGATCGTCTGGAAATTCCATTTGATGGATTTACGTTTATTGAGTCTGCCTATGCTCAATAAATGTAAATCAAATAATTGTTTACAAGAAAACACTGTTACAGTAGCGCTTTTATGCTCCGTACCTATGTGTATCGTATACATATCGTAATCGTATAGTATTGGTATATTTAATGAGCATATCGTATGATCATATAATATTAGTATGTTTGTACCGTGTCATCGTACAGTACAGTTTGTTTACATTATACAAACGTACTATACGAATATTGTACACAAATCTGGCATGTTTGTACGATACAAACGTACCAAAATTATACACATGTATAAAAATCGTATAAACGTACGATGTGAATGGTATATCTATACGATATTGGTTGGTATGTAAAGTACAAACATACCGTACGTTTATATTATATGCATATCGTATAGAAAACACATCGTATTGGTATAGTATACGTATATTATTGGTATAGTACGTATAGTTGACGTGCAGAAAAGCGCTACAGTAATTTGCAATTTACAGACATCAAGAGTTTGCACTTACGAACATTTTAGTCGTACGAAGTTTAGTGAAACGCGCCCCAGATTTGCAAACCAATAAGGCAAATTTTCCCAGTCACATCCACACATCTGCTTGATAAATGTTTCTCTACTCTCTGTTTCACGAAACATGCCCGAATTTTACGGCCATGTGAACAATTCAAAAATAATCTTTTTTTATATAATATTTAATTTTATAAACGTTTAAGAATGAGCCTTCTTTTTATTTCGTGAAATTTGGCCAAATGTTGATTTTAAGTATTACGAAAAATGGATTTGTCTATGGGAATTTAACATGGGGGAAAAGGAGATGGAGGTGCTGTGGGCGCAGTCAAAAAATGAAAGAATTTGGAATTTCACTCCGAAACCTGGCTAGATAGTTTGGAAATGATCTAACTAAGAAAACAAAAGTTAAATTTTGAAAATCGGTCCAGTATTTCTGAAATTCGAAAACTTGCCCCAAATCAATATGGGACCAAACATCACTTCACTTACATTTTGCTTCAATTTAATATTATTGAAAACATATTGTTTTTGCATTGTTTATATAGCCGTAACATTTGGGCAGGTTTTGTGAAACAGACAGTAGTCCTCTTTTCCACTAACAATGATTCTCTCTGTTATAGGAACCTAGTTCCAGAAAACATTGTCACTGCCTGCTTTCAAAAGGTATGATCATATGAGACAACCTACATTCATGAAATATATTTACAGAAAATGGGATATTTTCCGAAAATGATTTCAGAAGTTGACACAAATTTCAGAGTACATGCAGAATATATTTCCGCATGTACACTGACATTTTTGTCAACTTTTGACTTCAATTATGGAAAATTTGTTCAATTTTTTAAATGTATTTCATGAAACTAGAAATGGACGCTTGTCGACAAGCGCATGTGTATCCCCCTCCCCAGATACACAAGTAGTTTGAAAAAAGAGTGTTCGAGTTATGCTCCGGAGACAAAATCAGATACGGAAAAACAAAAGGAGATAACTAAAAAATTAGTGATGCAAGAGTTGTCATTCTTGCGTGACACACCTTTAGGGTCGTGGTCTATGCATATGTGAAGTTTCATGAACATATTCCAAAGGGTGTTCGAGTTATGCTCCGGACACGAAATCAGTGCACGAAACAACAAAGGGAGATAACTAAGAAATTAACGACGCAAGAGTTGTCATTCTTACGTGCGACACACCAAATTTGGGTCGTCTTCTATGCATGTGTGAAGTTTAATAAACTAGAAAATGTGTTCATAGAACACGGATGTCCCACATATCGCTTTGATAATAAATGAGGCCAAATTCCAAGTCAAAATTTTCTTTTACCTGAGCGTTAAAGTTTTTGAAGCACCAAGTATGTGACCTTGACCCTGGGCTTGG
The DNA here is from genome assembly GCA_029237695.1 of Conchocele bisecta. Taxonomy (NCBI): domain Eukaryota; kingdom Metazoa; phylum Mollusca; class Bivalvia; order Lucinida; family Thyasiridae; genus Conchocele; species Conchocele bisecta. The sequence goes on from CM055273.1 coordinate 73,392,724, forward strand.
CGGGGGCAGGACGAACGTGGATTTGGCACAGGGCGGTAGAGGACCATTAGAGCAATGAATATATGAAATATGAAGCTGATCCGTGAAAGAAAACAGAAATTATAAGATATTTACCTGAGCGTTAAAGTTTTTGAAGCACTAAGTATGTGAGCTTAACCCTGGGCTTGGCGGGGGCAGGACGAACGTGGATTTGGCACAGGGCGGTAGAGGACCATTAGAGCAATGTGTATGTGAAATATGAAGGAGATCGGTCAAAGGATGAAGAAATTATGAGACATTTACCCGAGTGTTAAAGTTTTGTGACGGACGGACGGACGGACGGACGGACGGACGGGACGACGGGAGGACGGGACGCACGTTCCTACGAATGAATACTTGTTGGGTTTTTACTCTATAAAAATACCCAACAAAAGTACCCAACACTATCCTAACCCTACCCAATAAGATCCCTGTACGCTTACAACAAGTACCCATTCGTGTGTGCGGACGGACGGACGGACAAGGGTAACACTAAATGCCCCTCCACTATCGTGGTGGGGCATAAACATATTCCAAAGGGTGTTCGAGTTATGCTCTGAATACAAAATTAGAGCACGAAACAACAAAGGGAGATCAGTAAACAAGAAGTCCGCGGAATCAAATGCCTCGCCTTGTCCCGCCTTGACTTCGAGCCTGGGCCCGAAAGCAATTTTCACTGGCCCGAACATATTATACAATTATTGACTAGTGAGCCAAGGAATATCAGATTATATTCTATGGCTCACTAGTCAATAATTGTTTTAGTATATGATAATAGTCTGTATATAGCACTTACGACCTTATGCTACTAGACAAAAATTTAAAAAGAATTTGAAAAAAAAAATGAAAAAAAAAATGGAAAAAAAAATTGAATTGAGCCCAGAATTGCTTTTAGTAGTCCTATATTTATCTACATATATCTGCACAGGTCTACATACTGCCACAATATTGTCAACACAGTTTACGGAAAGTAATAATGTACCTGTATAAATTACCTGTAATAAGTTAGTGGTCAGTTAAAAAATTGAAAAAGAATGTAAAAAAAAAAAATGGAAAACAAAAATTAAATAAAAAAAAAAATAAAAAAATAATGCTCCCTACTGGAGCCCAGAATGTTTTTTAATAGTCCTATATTTATGTACATATCATATATGCACAGGTCCACATATTGCCACAATATTTTCAACACAGTTTACGGAAATGTAATATAATCATTTACCTGTATAAATTACCTGTAAGTGGTCAGTGGTCAGTTGTACATGCTAGCACATGCACAGGTGAATAGTATGTATATAGCACTTACGACATTATGCTACTAGAAAAAAATTGAAAAAGAATTTGAAAAAAAAAATGAAAACAAAAAATGGAAAAAAAAAGTTTAAAAATTAAAAATAATAATGCTTGCTACTGGAGCCAAGAATTTTTTTTTGATAGTCGTATATTTATCTACATATATCTGCACAGGTCCACATAATGCCACAATATTTTCAACACAGTTTACGGAAATGTAATATCCAATGTAGTAATTTATCTGTATAAATTAGCTGTGGTCAAGAGTGGTCAAGACTGGACATTTGCACATGCTAGCACATGCACAGGTGAATGGTTCTCCCAGTCTCTATTGTTCTCTCTACAGGTAAGGTGTACAGAGCACACGAGAAAACGGGTCTTCATGCATTATTGTCCAGTTTGTAGAGTGCTCAAAACAAAAAAGGGAGATAACTAAAAAAATAGCTATGCAAGAGTTGCCATTCTTGTGCGCGACACACCTCCGGGTTGTGGTCTATGCATGTGTGAAGTTTCATGAAAATATTCCAAAGGGTGGTCGAGTTATGCTCCGGACAGGAAATCAGTGCTCGAAAACAAAAAAGGGAGATAACTCAAAGATTAGCTATGCAAGAGTTGTCATTCTTGTGCACGACACACCTTCGGTTCGTGGTCTAATTGAATGTGTGAAGTTTCATAAAAATATTCCAAAGGGTGGTCGAGTTATGGTCAATCAGTGCGCGAAACAAAAAAGGGAGAATAACTAAAAAATTAGCTATGCAAGAGTTGTCATTCTTGTGCGCAACACACCTTCGGGTCGTGGTCTATGCATGTGTGAAGTTTCATGAAAATATTCCAAAGGGTGGTCGAGTTATGCTCCGGACACGAAATCAGTGCGCGAAACAAAAAAAGGGAGATAACTAAAAAATTAGCTATGCAAGAGTTGTTATTCTTGTGCGCGACACACCTTCGGGTCGTGGTCTATGCATGTGTGAAGTTTCATGAAAATATTCCAAAGGGTGTTCGAGTTATGCTCCGGACAAGAAGTGTCTGCGGCGGACGCGGACGCGGACGCTGACGCGGACGCGGACGCGGACGTGGACACGGACGCGGACGCGGCCCGCTGTCTAATCCATAGTATCCCCCGACGGAGTCCGGGGGATACAATAACGCAGTTGTCAGAAGGTACAATATCGCATGACATATGTGACATAGTGTTAGCATTACATAAAGAATGCTAGTGTCCTTTGATATCAAGTGTATCAGGCAATGCTAGGAAACGGGTAGGAATTCCAACAAATGACACTAGCATGGTATTACATTTTTCAGGTATGTTTTATATGTTTACGTTGCATCAATGCACCGACAATAGTCGGTAACGTTATGTGTCACTGTGACGTTGTTCTAACGACAAGTTGTTATCAGTCAGCGTGTGTAGAGCCGGTTTTTGTAACCCCCCGGTTTTTAGCTCGCCTGCACGAAGTGCATAAGAGCTTATGGCATACCCCCGGCGTCGTCGGCGTCGGCGTACACAAACTTAACGTTGGGTAAATGTCTTATAACTTCATGGAACACCTTGTTATTTCATACATGCATTCCTCAGATGACCCTCTATCATGCTTTAGCAAATCCATGACCCACCACCCAACCCTTACCCCAAAGTTAAGGTCACAAACTTAGCACATTCATAAACTTAACGTTGGGGTAAATTTCTTATAACATCTGTTTCCTTTAATGGAACGCCTTGATATTTCATACATGCATTCCTCAGATGACCCTCTATCACGCTGTAGCAAATCCATGACCCAGCACCCAACCCTTACCCCAAGGTCAAGGTCACAAACTTAGCACATTCATAAACTTAACGTTGGGGTAAATTTCTTATAACATCGGTTTCCTTTCAACGACAAGTTAGACTCAGTCAGCGTGTGTAGAGCCGGTTTGTGTAACCCCCCCGGTTTTTGTTAACGGGGTTTACAACAAGAGCTGTAGGAGAACAGCATAGCTCGACTACGAGGGTTGTCGATGTACACATAGCTGGGCAAAGAAGGTGGCTGCGGCCTGCATAAAAACCTTAACCAAGGTTGACTAAAAACATTAACCAAGGGAAATTAAGTAAGTAATTCAAGGTTAAATGTAGGTCAATGTCAGATATAGGTCAGGGGTTATTGATGTACATCACTACGAGATAAAGTTTTCCAAGTATGGTTGCTGTAGGCCCAGAGTATTCCATATACAAGCTTGGCTTAAAAACCGTAACCAATGGGAGATAACTAAAAGTAATTCCAAGGATAAAAGTAGGTCAAGGTCAAATATAGGTCAGGGATTATTGATGTACATCACTAGGAGATGAAGTTGTCCAAGTATGGTTGATGTAGGCCCAGAAGTATTCCATATACAAGCTTGACTATAAACATTAACCAAGTAATTCAAGGTTAAATGTAGGTGAAGGTAAAATAAAGGTCAGGGGTTTTGATGTACATCCCTATGAGAAAAAGTTATCCAAGTATGGTGTCTGTATGCACAATAGTATTCCATCTACAAGCTTGACTAAAAACCATAACCAAGGTTGAGTAAAAACCTTAACCAAGGGGAATTAAATAAGTAATTTAAGGTTAAATATAGGTCAAGGTGAAATATAGGTCAGGGGTTGTTGATGTACATCACTAGGAGATGAAGTTGTCTAAGTATGGTTGGTGTAGGGCCATGAGTATTCCATCTACAAGTTTGACTAAAAACCTTAACCAAAGAGAATTAAGTAAGTAATTCAAGAGGAAATGTAGGTCAAGGTCAAATATAGATCAAGGGTTATTGATGTACATCACTATGAGAAAAGGTTGTCCAAGTATGGTGTCTGTATGCACAATAGTATTCCATGTACAAGCTTGAGTAAAAAGCTTAACCAAGGTCGAGTAAAAACCTTAACCAAGGGGAATTAACTAAGTAATTCAAGGTTAAATGCAGGTCAAGGTCAAATATAGGTCAGGGGTTGTTGATGTACATCACTAGGATATGAAGTTGTCCCAAGTATGGTTGGTGTAGGGCCAGGAGTATTCCATCTACAAGCTTGACTAAAAAAAACCTTAACCAAGGGGTAATTAAGTAAGTAATTCAAGAGGAAATGTAGGTCAAGGTCAAATATAGATCAGGGTTGTTGATGTACATCACTAGGAGATGAAGTTGTCCAAGTATGATGGGTGTAGGGCCAGTAGTATTCCATATAGAAGGTTGACTAAAAACCTTAACCAAAAGGAATTAAGTAAGTAATTGAAGAGGAAATGTAGGTCAAGGTGAAATATTAGATCAGTGTTATTGATGTACATACATATGAGAAAAGGTTGTCGAAGTATGGTGTCTGGATGCACAATAGTATTCAAATGTACAAGCTTGACAAAAAACCTTAACCAAGGTTGACTAAAAACATTGACCAAGGGGTAAGGAATTAAGTAAGTAATTCAAGAGGAAATGTAGGTCAAGGTCAAATATAGATGAGGGGTTATTGATGTGCATCACTAGGAGATGAGTTGTCCAAGTTGGTGGTTGTAGGGCCAGTTTATTTTCATATACAAGCTTGTCTAAAAACTTAACGAAGGTTGGAGTAAAAACCTTCACCAAGGGGAATTAACCAAGTATTCAGAGGAAATGTAGGTCAGGGGTCAAATATAGTTCAGGGGTTATGTTGTACATCACTTGGAGATGGAGTTGTAGTTTGGTGGTGTAGGCTGTAGTATTCCATATACAAGGTTGACTAAAAACCTTAACCAAGGCGTGACGGTGACGCCGACGCCGACGCCGACGCCGACGCCGGGGTGACAACATAAGCTCTACTTATTCTTCGAATAGTCGAGCTAAGAACCGGGGGTTACAAAAACCGACTCTACAAGCGTCTATTAGGTCAATGCAAGACTCGTTACCGGACACATGTCATTTATTAGAACATCGAACACGAAATTAGTATATGGTGCTGTTTTGTCAGGTGTTTTCGAAATTAAATGTAGTTAACCCTTTCAGACACCAATACATGTATAGTGGTATTGGCAAACAATGTAGATCCGGAGGAGCCGGCTGGTGACGAGCCGTCTCCTCAGGATCTGCCCGTTTTGCAAATAATTTTCTATAAGAACAAAAACCCATTTTGTGACGATTGGATTGGTTGCAAAATTAAAATATCAAAATCCATTCCAGTTACTTAGGGGTGAAATGGTTAAGTAAGCTCACAGACAGCATGTACCGGTACTTCTATTGTCCTCAATGTCCCTGACAGACAGCTGCAGTTAGGAGACCACCGATATGACATGCCCAGTACACGGTTGACGATTCAAATATATTGCTACATGTATGCATATATGAGACACGCCATGTGATTTATGTACAGTTCATTAATTGTGTATTGCCTGATAATCTCTGAACAGAGCCGCCGGACACACAGGTTGAAGTAACCCACAACGATATATACATACTGTACTTTAAATATACCTAAAAGCATCAATAAGTGAGAAAATAAATAAGCTAACATTATTTTACTCCATCTTATAACACATTAATGTGCATAGGAGCTTTTTTTCACTCATGTATGATTTTTGTATATGTTGTTGTGGTAAGTTTATTTATGGTGGCCACAAGTTCGAAAACTATACGGGCCACCATTCCAAAAATAGTTACATGTAACGTAAAAGAATAAGATAATTACAACATGTAAAAGATAATTACAGGCAATGCATGAACAAGAGAACTAAAATAACGGAGTTGGAGTATGTTAAAACAATATAGCTACATGGCATACACAGTTTAAAATTAGCTAGAACGATATAAATGCGTCATGTAAAAATAAGAAACGTATTCCCCGCCAGACTTCAACGAGGCCCCAGCAAGGGAATAACAACTACTTTAATCTAGAACGCGAGCACGGAGACCAAAATGTGCAAAAAGTATTTAAAAATCGTAAAGAAAACTAGTTAAAATATCCCTCTTAAAATGGTGAAGGCCAGCTTCAAAGTAAGTAAACCCGCTTTCCCAAATATGTTAGGACAAGCAATTACTATAACATTTGTTTAAACAAGACATCTAAAATTTGATTATGTTAATACAATTTACACATAGATACAATTATGGCACAATGTATGTACAAGTTGCCACAGGGCTGATAATAATTGTTAGCTTGATAACATTTTTAATGATATGTCTTTATTCGAAACGACTCTTAGTCTATCAGGATCGGCGGGCAACCTAATGAAATTTGGTTGGAATGGGAATAGACGGAGAAAAGGACGTGGGTGGGGTGGCCCAACCAATGTGTAATTGTGATGTCGTGGTGCCAGGCGGCGGGCGAGGAAACAAGACGGAAGCGCCGACGACAGCCGGGGCCTGCGGGATTTCGAAACCCGGACCTCAAGCCGCCACAGCATTGCCAGTGACCCTCGCCAGAATATCGGACGGACTAAGTATAGCCCTATGGCGGCTAGTCACCCCGATCGTAGCTGCCGGATCCGACCGGCGTAAGCGCAGGCACCCACACGCCCGCCACCCGACTCCCATGACACACACACAGATTGATTTAAAAGGTCTTCCTAGTATAATGGGCCCCACGCTCTCAATACCCAATTCCAGATCCAGATCAGGGCGTGTAGGTTTTTATATATTGTCTCACATTCTGCAGTCCACCAGATACGCGGCGAGCGCCCGAAATACGGAGCGTCGTGCCGCCCCCTTGGGGCACAGGATGAGGACAATATCATTGAGTCTGCAGTCCGAACAAAAAGCTCGCGCCTAAGTTTATCCCGCTGCAGATCGAACTCCGGACAGAGAAGAAGGTGGGCGGATGTAACCGGGGTTTTACATGTTTTACAGTCAGCTGGAATGTTTTTCATAATTGCACCAAAGGAGCCAGGAAGTAACGTAATATTAAATTTCAGTCGAGTGATACTTTTGTCCAATTTATTGTTTTCATGATATATTTCTGGAGGTTTTAATCTGACAGAGGGTGCCAAAAATGTTTTCTGTATCTCATAATTGGAGTCTACTTATTTCTGCCATTTCTGAATAATGTTTTGCCGAACAATATAGTAAACCTCTGTCGGGGATAATCCAACCCTGGTGTCAATGCCCGGGTGTGAGAGGGCCGCCTTTGCCAGACTGTCTACCGCTTCGTTTCAATAAATTCCTACGTGAGCTGGGATCCATTCAAGTTTAATTTCCAGGCCTTGTTTAAGTGCAATGTTATACGTATGCCAAATTTCGAATACTAAATCTGGCCTGGAACGGGAGTTGTAATTTTTGATAGCTTGCAAACCACTGAGAGAGATCGGTGAATATAACAAGAATACAAAAACAGTGGTTCATGTTCAATCACCCAGTTCATTGCTCTCTAATAATTCCAACGAGTTCAGCTGTCAAGATTGATGTTTGGTCCGTTATTCTAAACTGTTTGTTAATTTTGAGCGACGGAATCGAAAACGCAGCTGATACTCGCTTTGAGAGTGGGTCTTTTGAGCCGTCAGTAAATATCTGCAGTCTATGTTTGTAATTTTGATCAATCATTTCCAAGGCTGCAGACTGGATCAAATGCGTGGGGTCCTTCTTAGAAATTTTGTCTGATACGGACATGGACGTCGGCGGTGTGAGTATGGTCCATGGAGGAACTGGAGGTTTTCGAAAGTCAGCAAAAGTTGTTACCCCAAGTCCATACTCCATGCCAAGTCTGTCAACGGTCTGCCCAAACGGTGCCCCTTGTGGGTAACGCTTGTTCTCTCCCACAAATTCCGGGTCATCGAACATCCGCCATACCGGGTTCCCTCCTGCCGGGTTGGGCTGCCCTGGGACACCCGGAGGGTAGTTATGTCTTTCACCCTCCGGGACAGACTGAATGAATGTTTCACAGGGAATCCATCTAACCGCCCTGGTCTGGGTTCGTGCCCAATACCTAAGTGTTTGTTCTTCTCTTCTAAGACTGAGAGGTAGTGTCCCCGCCTCCATGCATAAGATGCTGACATGTGTACAAGGGAGGGCTCCTAGGGCTATCCTGAGGGCTTTTCCCTGAATAACGTCCAGTCGAGACAGTTGGGTCTTACTGGCACTTTGATAGATCTGAGCACCGTAGTCTAACTGTGACTGGATGAGTGATTTATAGAGCAGCAGAAGAGAGGGCTTATTGCACCCAAATTTGGTACCTTTTACTGCTCGCATCAAATTAAGTCCCTTTATGTTTTTTTTTGTTCTAAGTGGTCAAAGTGGTGCTTAAATGTCATTCTGTTATCCAAATACATGCCCAGAAATTTCACCACTTTTTCAAATTTCACAGGAATGCCATCGAGTGTAAGTGTCACAGTTGATTTAACTTGTTTGCCAAAGAGGATCCCCACCGTTTTCCCGGTTGAAATTTTGAATCCCCAATTTCGACACCATTCCGAGATCTGGTTCAGTCCGCGTTGTGCTCGTTTTACAAGGTATTGAATATTAGAACCAGACAGCCACTTGCTGCTATCGTCGGCAAATTGAGATACGACGATCACGGAATCTATGTTTGTAACTGTTCGAGAGAAGTCGTTAATCAGAATATTGAACAGCGTTGGTGATATAATTCATCCTTGCGGAGTCCCACGATTTATGGTATGCCGTTCAGAAAGGGAACTTCCCACCCGTACTTGTATACTACGACCCAACAGAAAATTCCGGACCCATTTATAAATAGTTCCTGTGATCCCATATTCCTTTAACTTGTATAGCAGTCCTTTATGCCATGTTAAATCAAATGCATTTTGTAGGTCTAAACATACGGCTAATACATGATTGTTGTTCATTTGTGCTTTTTTAATGTCATGCTGAAGACGTAGGAGCTGGTCCAGTGTGCTCCGCCCTTTTCGGAAACCTGATTGATTTGGGCTTAAAATTACATGTTTTTCTAAATGGTACCCGAGCCTATCGTTAATCATTCCCTCCATAAGTTTACACAGGTGGGACGTCAGAGAGATCAGTCTGTAGGACTTCGGGTCATTTATTGGTTTTCCAGGTTTAGGAATTGGTATCACAAGGGACTCTTTCCATGTGTCCGGAAGTACCCCGGTCACCCAGACCTTGTTGATCAGCTATAGTACAGTATGCAGAGCTGTTTCAGACAGATTTTGAAACATAGTGAAGGACAGTCTGTCATGACCGGGTGTGGAACCAGAGCGCGCTGCCAGACATCGTTTCATTTCTTCGATAGAAAAGGGCATGTTAAGGGCTATGTCTTCAGTGCCATGATCATCTAAGTAGTCCTTATGTTTAGACTCAAAATAATTTTGAAAGTCTAATGTTTCCATTGTAAGATTTGAGTCTTGTGTAACCTCTGCATACTGCTTTGCAAGTAAATTTGCTTTATCTAAAGTGGAAGCTGCATTGGTCATTTTACATTTAAGTAACGGGACTGGAGAAAATCGTTTCCCTTTTATTCTGTGAATCTTTTGCCAAAAATCTTTAATACTATTATTTTCTTTATATTTCAGCGATTCACAGAACTGATCCCAGCTTGCAGTTTGAACCTGAAGAACAGTCACCTTAACTGTCCTTTGAGACTCCCTATAGCGTATAAGGTTCGTGGGTTGGGGTCTTTATTTAATTTATTTAGTGCTTTTTTTTCGTCCCTGGACCGCAAGTTCGCATGCTTGGTTCCACCACGGGCATTCCGGTCGTTTATGTTTTCCCATGCCGGAGACAGGAACACAACTCTCAGTCAAAGTGATTAACCAATCTGTAAGGCGTTGGTTATATAAGTTGTTGTCCTCGGAGTATATAGATGCAGTATTTATTTGTTCACTTAAGGATCTAAACGTTTCCCAGTCTGCTTTGCTGAAATTCCATTTTGGAGTCTTATTGTTATCTTGATTAGCCAAACCGTGTACATATTCAGAAAAGACTGGGAAGTGATCGGAGCCCCATGAGTTAATCCCCACCCGCCAATTTGTGTCGCAGGCTATTGACGGTGATGTGATGACTAGATCTAATGCCGAGTGCGTGCCATTGCTCGGATCAATTCGTGCCCGTCATTAAGAATTACACCCCCAATTTGTTCCACCCAGTCTAAATAGATTTTCCCATGACGGGAGTCATAAGATGAACCCCATACCATGCTATGGGCGTTCATATCTCCCATTATTATGAAGTCCCCTTTAAGAATGTTGTTAAGGTCCTGTAGCATCGTTAAATCAGGATTCCTCGAGTACAAATTTATTATAGTGATCGTTCTATTTTTAATATATATTTTAAAAGCATGGGTTTCTAAAGGTCCTAAAGTATTTGCATCCCCAGCATAACACCCGACGCCAAGGTCATCAACGTTAATAGTATTAATACGTAATTAGCCCCCCAGAGTACTTAGAGTGGCAAAAGTTACCTGTACATTGATATGCTGTGTATCCAGGGATAATTGGCGTTTTACCTAATAATTTGCCACTCTCCTGTATACACAGCACGTCCAGCCTTTCCATTCTCAGATGGCGCTTAATCTCAAGAAGTGTATTATGGGGTAAGAGTCGAGCATTACAACCAACACATTTAACTGTATTCTCCATTGTCGGGATATTTATAGGGGTTAAATGTGCAACCGAGCTCTTATCCTACAAACTTTCTAATGGGTTTACAAGGAGATTGCCCGCCGATCCTGCCCTTAGGTGATCTTAATTTTGTTAGACCTAGTTTGGTTCCTGTCCTAAGGGCGGGAACAGCACGTGTGCGCCGTCTGTGCCGCCTAAATATACCAGAGCTAGACGGAGATGGTGGAATTATTTGTGGTTCCAAAGACGACCCCTCTGTTGGGGTGTGGGAGGATGTTGGTTGGGGATGATTCGATGGGGAGAGATGGACTGTCCCAGTGACTCCGTCGTTGCAAAAGAAGGCTTTTACATGTTCAGTTAGCAACATACCGGAGCGCTCAATGTCCCCCCGTGTTAGTATGGTATCTATACTGGTGGGGAAATATGTTCCTACGTTGTTTCCACTCAGTACTGGGGTGGGGATAAGGCGGTCAGTCCTAAGCATTATTAGTTTTTGTAAGTAAGTTAAATACATGTCATCTGAGAGGGGAAGGGCACTCAGTGTTCTATGGTCTCTAAGTAGATTTAATAATTTGAAACCTGAGATCCTCATAAAATATGATGAAGTATAACATGTAGTTGCCTGTTTATCCATGTCATACGTTTCCGTCTCCGATGACAATGTGTTAAGGATTGAATGGTCGTTAAATATCGCCTTCGATGGTAGTGTGGCCATATCATTAAAACTATCTTCGATTGTGATGATGCTGATGATATATTGATGTGGTCATTGAAATTCCGGTGACCATCCGAAGTAGGTGGGGTGATTTCAGGTGACGCACTATGGATGGATCGAAAATCGCTAACTGAACTCAGAGGAGAAATAACAGTAAGATATATTGAACTAGTATGGCTATTTCCCATAAAGAATGATAGTTCCGAAATTGGGGCGTCATTTAGGGGGGAATTGTGCATCTGAGACACCTCCATATCTCCCGTATCGGATTCCCCAGACAGACAGAATCTTGACTTTATCAAATGTTCAATGGCATTGTGAAATGTGGCAGTGATTGGAGAAATGGGGCTTTTGGGTTTTGTGTTCGTTTGTTGGGGTTTAACGGCCTATCAACAGCTATGGTCACTAAAGGCCGGGTCAATGGGTTTAGTACTAAATCCCATATATGGGTTTTGTGACCAATTAGCTCTTGATCAAGTAGCACACTTGTAGTCTGATAACAATCTATATTGCTTGTTAGAAGCATGACGGTCATTTCATTGATGTAATGGCAAGCAGTGCAAATTTTGACCAGGCTGTGCATATGTACATGCTGATCTGGATCTACACTGGTCGCAAAATCTGTAAATCCTGTTTCTTCAGTTACAGCCACAAATAATGAAACTGTGCAATAATGCTTGTGCTCTGTGAAAATAATTTATCGAAAATTAATAAATTTCATGCATTTATATCAAGGTTAACCCTTTCAACACTACATACCGTTTTCCCAATATTTGCCAACAGCGTAGCTCCTGATGAGACTGCTCGTCACGAGCCGTCTCATTAGGATCTACACTGTTTGTGGATATTTTCAGATTTTTGACAGAAAACATCACTTTTCTGATTAATGGATGTCCAAAAATCAGCACGGAAGAATCTGTACCAGCTATTTAGGGGTGAAGGGTTAACCATTCCTTCGCACATTTCCAGCCTACTACCAAAGGAATCAATTCCGCGGGAACAGCTGCCTATGAGAGACACGACTTTCTTCACAACAACAACAAAAGTCCCCCGAGCCCCGAAGGCAATGGTACCGATCCCCCACGGTGGCCTCAAGTCGTTACAGCAGGACTCGTACGTGCGGCCGTCCGACGTGAAGATGAAGGAAGCTATGTTCTGTCCCGTGGATACTCCATACACATTACCAAGTACGTAGTTTCTTCGTTTTTTAAGCATATTTATTTCAAGATATATATATCTATATATATATGAATATATATATATATCAATGGGCGACCTGTGTAGGTCTAGAGCAACCTGTGCATACGCACAGTCTGATCAGGATCTGCACTGTTCACCATTCCATCGATGTATCACCTGTCACGCTTCTAACAATATATCTCGTTATCAGGCAATAGGGGCCCGTTTCACTAAACTTCTTACGACTAAAATGTTCGTAAGTTCAAATTTAAGATCGTCTGTAAATGTCAATTTATGGATTTACATTTATTGAACATAGGCTGCATATGCAGCCTATGCTCAATACATGTAAATCCAATAATTATTTACAAGAAAACATTGTTAATTTGAAATTTACAGACTATCATAATTTTGCACTTACGAACATTTTAGTCGTACGAAGTTTAGTGAAACGGCCCCCAGGAGTGTGCTATTTGATCAGGAGCTACGCTCGTCACAAATCCCATAAGCCCCATTTCTCCAGTCACAGTCACATATAATACTACTACATTGTTTAGTAAACATTGTTTAGTTAAGTAATTACATGCATATGTAAGTAATTAACTATGCCCCTTGTATATATAGTATGCAAGTGTTACATACAGTCAAACCCCTGTAAACCGGACAGAGACAAGCAAGTTGTGCTTAATTTTGATATGCTTCATTGTCATTTATCTCTGATGATAATGTCTGTTCATGATCGCAAACCACCTATGCGTGTCTTTAAATAGTTACACGCAAGTTTCACAGTGGAACCTCTCTAAACCGGACACCCTGTGATGTCCCCATGGTGTCCGGTTTAGAGAGGTTCCACTGTACATTTAGTTGTACCCGCTGGCATACAAAGCGTGTCGAGGGGTATATAGTTTTCGTATTTCCGTCCATCCGTTCGTCAACAGTTTTGGGTACCCATTATCTCTGCAACAGTAACTTTTATCGTCTTGAAATTTTTATTCTATACAAGTTTTTGAAATATTTGTGTTAAAGACTTTAAGAACACATTATCTCTGCAACCGTAGGTCAGATGGACTTGCAACTTTATATACTTGCGTATCATCATCCATATTTTCATTCTATAGCCCACCCATGTGACTTTCATACCCACGGTCAAGGCCAAATGACTTGAAAAAATATTTGTTGGTCGGACCAGGCGGCAGCGGCGGCGGGTGTATCTGTGAGCCCCTGCTCACTTGCTCTAGTTTTCATGTTCCCGTCCATTAGAACATCCAGCTGTAATCCTGTAATCCCGTTTTCAGGTGCGGGCTCCAAGATGACGATGACGGCGCCCAAGATGTACAACACAGAATACCAACATATAGGCAGCGAGAAGCCAATGTGAACGTTAGACGGGAGAAATGGACGTTTGTCCGCCAAATTCGGGAAATTATTTGTTTACCAAAAACAAACAAAATCTGTAATAAAAGTATTATTATCTGCCAAGGATTGTTTTGTTTACCATAGAAAGTATATGGGTATGTAAGAGACCAAGACAAATTTAATCTTTAAAGAAATTTATAGCAATTTTTATACATTATTTATCTTAATTATTTCCAAGTGAAGGCATTTGCATGTGAACAAGTTTGTTATTGTTAATGCATGTGGCCGTGACTGATTAAATGGGGCTTATGGGTTTTGCAACCAGTGTAGATCCAGATCAGACTGCATCCGCACAGTCTGATCATAATCTACAATGTTTGCCATTCCATTAATGAAACCTCTGTCATGTTACCAACAAGCAATTTAAATAATTTGATCAGAAACTACACTGGTCACAAATCCCATAAGCCCCATTTCTCCAATTGCATCCACATTGTTGATGCACAAGTCACGTTTCGATTGAGTCGAGAAAGGTAGCAGCTGGGGAGCAGAATCACCCTGGATCATCTGGCACATCAGTCCAGCATGATGCCGACCGACACTATTCACCATTCAGTCGCGGATGTTACAATCATTTTGGAACTAGCAGTCGAACATGATTCAGCACAGTAGAATCAAGTCACTTTGCTGGCACATTCACTATCACTGTTGTATACAGGTGTAACTCTTACCTGCTGTTAACAAATATTACCGTTACATTTTGTTTTGCCGATAACAAAAATAGAAATAGACAATAAACACAATTTAACCCAGTTCATGCCACAGGTGACAGGGAAACAAATCACATGACGGTATATATAGTATATTATTTATGCAATGAGAGATTATTTTTTCCCATCACCTGTGGTTCATGCCGAATCTTTTTTCCAACAAAAATATGAATATTTTCTTTATTTCTTCTCCAGTACCGGTATATGTTGTTTCATGAAGAAATAAAAAATAGATAAGTTGTTCTACAGTAGAGTAGTGACGTCCATTAGAACTACTTCCCAGGCATCATTGACATTATAATTGGCAGAATTTGTCTGTTTGACATCACGTTGCTTAGTTTCTGCTTTTGGTATTCAAAGTAAAACCAAGCTCTACAAATTACAACACCAATGATGCCCCAGAAGTGGGTTTAAGGAATGAGGTATTCCAAGTTTTATATATACATGTATGACCATTAATGTGCTTTGACGCTTAGACCGCTATCTTTTTTTTTTTGTCGTCTGCTGTTTATTTTCTATTTTCCATTTTTACAACATGCTTGGAAATGATTCTGAAGTGCTGTCAAACCATGTTTATATTTATAAATAAGGTAAGATATAAAAGCAACAGCAGACGACAATTGTTGTGAGTAGCGGTCTAAGGGTTAATGTGGGTAACATTTGCTGTCAATAATAGTGTCTACATTTATAGCTTGTTTCACCTTAACACTTAAACACTACAGACCTGCTACGGGGCGCCATGCAGGACAGGTTAATTATGTGTACAAAATTGAGTTTTGTAACACTAAAAATCACAAAATCCAATTATGTAAAATTCTGATACAAAAACCAATTTTGTCCAGACAAAATTGAGTTTTGTAACACTAAAAATCACAAAATCCAATTATGTAAAATTCTGATATACAAAATTAATTTTTGTTATAAAGGATTCAATTTTGTAAGACAGAATTGAGTTTTGTGAACAAAATTCAGTTTTGTGGGACAGAATTCAGTTTTGTCCACAAAAGTCAGTTTTGTCCACAAACATTAGTTTGCGTAGGATAGTCTATGTCATCTCTACGTTGATTGGTTGAGATCGGTCTTAGTCCATTTTACTAGATGGTGGAGTACACTTGCAGGTTTAAATATTTCAATGCGAAAATATAACCCAATATATCAATATACTTCTTTATGGACAGTAATTTTGGTTATATTATGATTACAAATGAGTGGTCACACCATATAAGCATATATACTTTGAAGGAGAAATAAGAAAAAATATTCAGAATATTCCCTCAATTATGTAAACAGGGTCAAACATAAAGTAGCCGGGACATAGCTAGACCTGAGAGCATGCCCATATATATAGCATACCAGGCTAGTTTATTTTGATATCAAGTTTATCAGGCAAGGCTAGGAAACGCGTAGGAATTCCGAGGCTTGCCGAGGAATTCCTACCGTTTCCGAGCCGAGCCTGATAAACTTGATATTAAAATACACTAGCCTGGTATTCTATTTATCAGGTAACGTTTTATGCTCGAAAATGACATTAGATGACGTCGTATTCTAACAGTAGATCTAACCTTGTGAAACAAATGGTATTGGATCTGTGTCTACTAGTTGCGAAGTTACGTGTTCGCAACTATGTGTCTACATGCATTATTTACAGTATACACCATCTTAGTATCCATGGTATCTACACAAATACTACAAATGGTTTCCTCAAATGGCCCAATACACACATTATGTTTATAAACACAGACAGCAGTCAGAACACAGGCCACAGCGCGTGTATTATTGATTTAACTGGGGCAGATGTACCTTGCGATACACAATACATGAGGTCAGTACTAGCGGGAGATCTACATGTACATGAATTATGTGTACAATTATAACGCAAATGAGTTTAAATACGAATGGGTTTGTCAACGTTTGACTGTTTGGAGATAGTTGAAGCAAAATGGCAGAATGAGAAATGAATCATCGGCAGAATGAGAAATGATCATCGACATTGAATGTGTAGATCGGCGACCGTGACCCATTTCTCAGTGCAGTTTCTGACCAATGGTAGTCCTTCTTACATGCGTGTGCAGAATGCGTTTGGCAGAATTGAATTTTGTTACACAGAATTGACAGAATTGAATTTTGTGACACAGAATTGAATTTTGTGGCACAAAAGTGAATTTTGTGACACAGAATTGAGTTTTGTGGCACAAAAGTGAATTTTGTGACACAGAATTGAATTGTGTGACACAGAATTGAGTTTTGTGGCACATAATTGAGTTTTGTGGCACAAAAGTGAATTTTGTGGCACAAAAATGAATTTTGTTGACAAAATTGAGCCATGTCCCACTTGGCGCCCCGTACCTGCAGTGTTTGCAAACAGTGTAAATCCAGACGAGCCAGCTAGTGAAAATACTATCTCATTAGGATCTGCATTGTCTGCAAGTCATTTTCATATTTGTTAGAAACACCCCTTTTTTATAAATGGACTAGTCTGGAAAGCATTTTGTGACGATTGGATTGGTCGGAAAATAAACGTAAGCAAATTAACTCCAGTTATTCATGGGTTAAAGGGTTAATTTGCTCTGACTTCACCGACTTAAATCACCGACTGTCAATGTATTGCTTCTCTAGAGCTGATGTATTAACCCTTACACCGGTATCATAATTGTTTTGTCGTCTGCTGTTTATTTTCTATTTTCCATTTTTATCTTCAAAAACATGCTTTGACAGCACTTTAGAATAATTTACATCATGCTTTGACGTGGAAATGATTCTGAAGTGCTGTCAGACCATGTTTTTATTGAGAAATAAGGCAAGATATAAAAGCAACAGCAGACAACAATGGTTGTGAGTAGCGGTCCAAGGGATAAGGTGTGCGTGTTAAATTTGTACGAGATGTATGTGCATATGTCTGGTGTGCATGATGTGTCTTATGTTTGTATTGTCCCATATTTCGTAATAATTCAGGTTTCACGCATTTGTAGTCAATACCATGAATGTAGTGCGTTCAACACTAGAATATGAGGCCTGCTGTTGTTTTATCTTATTATCAATAAAAACATGGTTCGACAGCTATTCAGAATCATTTTAATATATTTACACTGTCCTTGAATTCATAATGGAAACGCCCATTCAACGTATTGCGTTCATATCCCAGTACATTACATTAGCCCCATGTGACGTAGCGCAACGTTGTTGATTCGTTAAAGATTGTTTGACGTCATTAGATTACATGACGTTCATCGTCGTTGTCAATAACATCACGCTATTGACCGGCAATGTCGCTGTTCCATGAATTGCAACAAAACGACGTAAAACAATAAGATTCCTAATTTTTACGCCGTATATGGTTATTTACATCTTTGAAACTATCAGAAAATGCAGTGTAAATATAAGTAATAAAAACATTAGTAGTTGCGTTTACAGTATTATGAACAACAGTTGGTCTGTTTAAAGTTTGCGAGGAGTGCTTCGGATTCCACGCACTTTAAACAGACCAACTCTTGTTCATAATACAGTAAACACAACAGCCCATGATTTTTGTCGAGCCCGCTTGCAGAAAGCGAGACATCACACTGATGTCCGTGCGTGCGTGAGTACGAAATCTGCGTTAAAAGTTTTTAAATACCTTATATCTCTGCAGTCCTAAGTCACAGGTGGAAGACTCGGACCTATGACACCAAAAAAATGCATATTAAAAAAATCCCATTACCCCACCCACTTGGTCTCGTACAGTACCATCTTCTATTTTTAGATCTTGAAACTTCATATGCTTATTAGTCATGATCCTCCATATATTCATGCTGTATCCCACCTCAATTGCGCGTGTTGCAGTGCCAGGCCCCTGTGTCCAAGGTCAAGGTCAAATGACTTTGCATTCCGAAATCTACGTTAAAGTTTTTAAATATCTTATATCTCTGCAGTCCTAAGTCACATTGACTTGAAACTTCATATACTTATTAGTCATCATCCGTATATTCATGCTGTATCCCACTCATGCGGCCCCTGTGCCCAAGGTCAAGTGACTTAAAAGTTTGCGTTCCGAAATCTGCGTTAAAGTGTTTAAATACCTTATATCTCTGCAGTCCTAAGTCACATTGACTTCAAACTTCATACGTGTATTATACTCATCATCCATATATTCATTCTGTGTCCCACTCATGCGGCCCCTGTGCCACTATGTCAAGGTCAAATGACTTAGAGGTTTGCGTTAAAGTCTCTGTAAAAATTTGCGTTAAACTTTTCACATACCTACTATCTCTGTCAGATTTGCTTGAAACTTTGTATGCTTCTTGGGCATCAAACTTCAAATAAATACACTCTGAGACCATCAAATGCATCGGCGGGCTCGACATGCGGGCCGCGGCCATCTGGTATTCCTTAATTGAAATGATTCTGAAGTGTTGTCAAAGCATATTGTTTTACGAGAGAAATGGAATAGAAAATACATAGCAGACAATATAATTTATTTAAGCATTGTTAACCCATATATCATGCTGGATACCCAATCTCAGGTATCTGAATTTACTAACTGTTTCTCCATTTTCTTCATTTCTCAATGAAAATATGTGGCTGTGTCTGGAGAAATGGGGCTTATGAGTTTTACGACCAGTGTAGATCCCGATCAACCTGTGCATTGGCACAGTCTGATCAGGATATGCACTGTTCGTCATCGTATCAGGCTACAGGAGTTTTCTATTTTATCAAGAGCTACACTGGTCAGAAAACCCTTAAGCCCCATTTCTCCAGTCACAGCCACATATATGTTGTAACAAAATAAAAAGAAAAATATTTAAAATTTTCACCCCAGAAAAAAATGTGTACCTTCAGCATGAAAAGGGTCATGTCAAAAGAGGGCTGCTTCGCTAAACTTAGTACGACTAAAGTGTTCGTAAGTGCAAAATTATGATAGTCTGTAAATTTCACATTAACAATGTTTTCTTGTATTATAATTATTGGATTTACATTTATTGAGCATAGGCTGCATATGCAGCCTATGCTCAATAAATTTAAGTCCATCAAATTGAAATTTTCAGACGATCCTAAATTTGCACTTGCGATCATTTTAGTCGTACAAAGTTTAGTGAAATGGGCCCCTGGTGTCCTCTGTGTCAACACTGATCACACCACAGATATGACCATGAAGGTCGACACTTTCTCTGGTCAATAAGTCAACGTGACCGTTTCCGATCGGAGGAAAACATAGATTGTATATGTATGCCTCGATTTTATGCTCTTATCCCATTGCCCTTGATAGTATGGCAACACTAGGATGTAGATTTAGTTTTGCATATGTGCTCATGTTTTAATGAATTGTTTAAGCCGTTTCTGTGATACTGCTTGAGGTTCTAGACAATAGGACCATGATTTGCTTGTATAGACCAGTCCTATAAATAGTTTACCAAACTTGGGAAAAAATGAGTAACTTCCCTTAGAACTATTTATAGTACATCATAGATGTTACACTGGGTGAGTAGTGTGCTTCGCAGTCACATTGCTTAGTTTGAAGTAGGCAATGTGATGTGAAAACCGACAAATTCCGCCAATTCTATTAAACATGAACATGCCCCAGATATGGTTGTAGAGGAAGTTACTCAGACATGATTTGTGTCTCGCCCGCGAAAGCGGAAAGCGAGACTAAGGTTTTGCTTTTCCTGAGTCGTCGTCATCATTCAATGTTAAGTTTTCGTTTTACGGTCATTACTTCAACACCTTATCAGCTTCAGTCATCTAACTTTATACATACCTTTACTATATGTACATGAATATAGGACTATTCTCGGGGCCCCATGATCAAGGTCAAGGTCCCAGGGGTCAAGGCGGAACAAGGCGGAACAAGGCGAGACATTTGATTCCGCGGAATTCTTGTTTAAGTTTAATAACCTATTTATAAGACTGGTCTTTATGTCCACTAATTATCTTATTTAACCCTTAGAACGCTATCTTAATTTTTTGTCGTCTGCTGTTTATTTTCCATTTTTATCATCAAAAACATGGTTTGACAGCAGCTTAGAATAATTTACAACATGCTTTGACAGCACTTGAGAATCATTTCCATTGGAAATGATTCTGAAGTGTTGTCAAACCATGTTTCTATTGAGAAATAACGCAAGATATAAAAGCAACAGCAGACGACAATTGTTGTGAGTAGCGGTCTAAGGGTAAACGGGTCTTTAAGAATATGATATGCTTCTACTTGCTCTCAACATGTACATGTATGTTGCATACAATAGTGAATGGACAACTGGGACTGGTGGTCATTGTAACCCTATAGATAGTGAAGCACCCAACCATGCTTCTAATTTGTCTTTGTCACTGGTTAAATTGGGTTTATCAGTTTCGCAACCAGTATAGATCCAGATCAGCCTGTTCATACACACAGCGAGTCCTCAACGAAACACCCAGCATGCTTCCAACATGCTTATCGGGCTACAGTGTGCTTTTGGGAGGGGCCAAGTGATTCTGGTGTGGCGAGGACCTGGCATCAGATCAGGATTATTCTGATTTCAGGGCCTAATATATAGTTTTTTGTCGAGCCCACTTGCGGAAAGCGAGATATAGTGATCACAATGACGTCCGGGTGTCTGTGCGTCCGTCCATCCGAAATCTGCTTAAAGTTTTTAAAAATACCATCAAATGCCTCGGCGGGCTCGACATGCGGGCCGTGGCCATCTGGTTTATTGTAAATATTCAGTTCTGATTTTGGGATCCCCCCCCCCATTTGTACATGTACTTATACAGGTAATATATGGGACTTAGTACTAAACCCACTGACCCGACCTTAAATGACCGTAGCTGTTGATAGGCCGTTAAACCCCAACAAACAAACAAACCCAGCATGCTTCTAACATGCTTATCGGGCTACACGAGTGTGCTGTTTGTTGCTATCAGGACCTACCCTCGTCCTATAAGCACAATTTCTCGGGTCACATTCATCATTTATGTCTAAATTGGCAGCTAACTGATAGAAGATACCTTAAAAGTTCAACCAGTGTAGCACATGAACTGTGTATCCAGACCGATCATGGACTACACTGTCAAGAAGTTAATAATCCATTATTTAAAAGAC
Source organism: Conchocele bisecta (assembly GCA_029237695.1). Classification (NCBI taxonomy): domain Eukaryota; kingdom Metazoa; phylum Mollusca; class Bivalvia; order Lucinida; family Thyasiridae; genus Conchocele; species Conchocele bisecta. The sequence continues at coordinate 73,414,609 of CM055273.1, forward strand.
GGGATACAATTATAGTACATGTAGTATAAAACTTTGAGGGAATAATCCATATTTTCTTTATTTCATCAGGAAAGTATACCAGTATGTCGTTAACAGTTGTTTGAAAAAGTGAAAGTGAATGGGTTTAAAGTACCACCAACAGCCGTCAAGCAGGCCGTCAAGTATCCTATATTTTCCTATTTTCTGAGCAATTCCTATTGTTTCCTATTTTTTTACCAAATGTTCCTATTTTTCCTATTTTCTGGCCTTTTTGAAAAGCCGCACACATTTTTGCCTAATTTAACTATGAGCATGACAGTGGAATTGACAATATAGATAAATACTGTACATTGCAACATAACTACACAACTATTATTGTATAACACTAGTATTCAACTGAGTTAGATGACTATGGCAATTTCCTGTGCTATTTTCCAACAGTTCATCGTTCAAATTGTGCCCAAATTTGCATTTTCCATTGATTGTAAAGTAGTTTGTACTTGTCCTTTGTAAATTGGAAGGTAATAAATATTTTGCTGACCCGTGTACAAAATATTGAAAGGCATTAGCGTTCCTTGCCACCAGAGCTGGTTTTTATCCCCCCCCCCCCGGTATATAAAGTATGTCGAGGGTATATATCTTTCGAATTTCCGTCTGTTCATTTGGAACATTTGCGTGAAAGATTTTATGTACTTTATGTCTCTGCAATCCCGTTATGGTTGACATGAAAATTGATATGCATGTTTATCATCCTCCCTATATTAATTGTGCACAATACCCATAGTCCCCACATTTTCAAGATCAAATTATGTAGAGATTTGCTTTAAAGATTTATGTAAAATTCCATTTAATGTGTTTAAGTACTTTATAACTGCAACATTCACCCTTCACTAGATTAGCTTAAACATTCATATGCATTGATACAGTTTTCTAAATAAAGCACTAAAACCAAATCATGTCTTCGTAATTCAATGCTGACTTACGATTTCTCTCCACACTACATGTGTACTCCCGACTTTATATGACCTTGGCTATTGAATGGACATTAAACCCCATTTCATCATCCTCGTCCTGTCTTCATGATGTGGTTAAATTTTCATAGCAAATGAATGCATAATCATTAACTTTAATATACTAAATACTGTTCATACCGGAATGTAATGTGAATTTGCTACAATATTAAATATATACTTATTGGTGCTGGATGTGGTGATGTGCCTTACATCAGGATGAATAGTTCAACAGTTACATTGTATGTTGCCCCGTGTGGGACATCAGGAGTTGAATAGTGCACAGTATCATATTTCTCATTCTGAAATTATTTGGATATCTTGGCCATTTGATGTGCTACATGTATGATGCTAAGGGCGTCTGTCACACAATCAGAAGTGATTGATCTGAAAATTAATGTATTTAAAATTGATTATGCACCCACCAATTTATTGGGGGGCATTATGTTTTACACTGACTATCCATCTATGCATGCGTCCGTTCGTCCGTAAGACAATGCATAATTTTTCAGTATTTCCTTAACTCCTTCACCAATTTCAATAATATTTGCCCACAATGTCTGTCTAGGGATGGTGCTTTGTTTCGCATACCACCCACACACGAAAACCCAAGGTCAAGGTCACTGGGGACTTATGTTCACCTTGTTTGTACGGCAAATGCATTTAAGTTTTTAATGTTTTCGCAATAACTCCTTCACCAATTACAATCATATTTGCCCACAATGTCTGTCTAGGGATGATGCTTTGTTTCTCATATGACCTACACCCGAACAGTCAAGGTCAAGGTCACTGGGGACTTATGTTCACCTTGTTTGTACGACAAATGTGTTAAGTTTTTAATGTTTTCTCAATAACTCCTTAACTCGTTCACCAATTTCAATAATATTTACCCACAATGTCTGTCTTGGGATTAGCCTGAGCTTTGTAATAACGGTGCTCTTTTACTATCAAGGCTGCAGGTGGGGGCATCCATGTTCTATGAACACATTTTCTAGTTAGTAATATAAATAAATGTTCAACCAATTCATCAATGATGATTATAATGTGATTGCTGCTAATGTCTGCCTGGTTGTAAGCTGCTTTAATACTACCCTTTTGTCATTCTATGTTTGAAAACACTAGCTTTCTATATAGTCTAAGCCCTACAATATATGTGGAGATGGGTCACTGCTGTCTCTGATTCCTAGAAACGAATTGCTGTAGGAATTATTATTATGTCCTACATGTATACTGAGCAAAACTAGAAACGTCCCTCCATGTTTAAGGAAAGATTCATCAAAAACCAAAAGGGTTACTTTTAAAAATCAAAATGGAAAAACAAGTTCATTCATTTCTGTATCAAAGCCAATAAATTGCATTTGGATATCTTGTTAAATATTCGAGAGATAACCGGCCAAGGGCGGTAGGGGTCAAAATCAAAAATCACAAAAACTCAGAAATGTGTTACTTAATGTTTAGAGATGGAATTTCGATAAGTAAATGTGGCAAATTCAGTAAATCTCGTTAGTACCGAGTGTGGCCACCATTTGCATGAATGCATGCAATGATCCTACGCCGCATCGACGTGACGTAACGCAATACCAGTGCGTTGGGCAAATTCCTCCATTCCTGTGTAACGCCCGTGTAAGATCGCGAACATTGTCAATCTGATGGTTAGCTCGTGCTTTGCGGCCCAGCTCATCCCATATGTGCTCAATGGGATTGAGATCCGGGGAGACCGCGGGCCATGGCATGACGTCGACGTTGTTTTGCTGTAAGTATTGAGTGGTGACCCTGGCTACGTGAGGGCGGGCATTGTCGTGCATCAATGTCACACCAGGACCATGCTGACGGATAAATGGTAAGGCATGTGCATTTAGCACATCTGCAACATAATGTTGTGCATTGATGTTGCCCTGTACAACAACCAAATCTGTCTTCCTTGGTTTCCCATGATCCCACCCAGACCATTACGCTCCCTCCCCCAAACCTGTTCTTCTCAACAATGCAACAATCGGTGAATCTTTCATTTTTACGCCTGTATACCCGTAATCTTCCGTCAGCATGACTGTGAACCGAGATTCATCGGTGAACAAAACTCGGTTCCAGTCAGCCCTTCTCCAGTTCAGATGACGTCGCGCCCATAACAGTCTGGCAGCACGGTGACGTTGGGTCATTATCTGACCAGTGTACGGGCGGCGTGCCCGGATTGGTTGGGCGTTACGACGTAACCGGTTGCGAATGGTCTGCCCTGAGACACCGTATCGCCTAGCAGTGACTGTGGCTGCCAATCGACGTTGACGTAAGTGCGTCAACGTAATGTAACGATCGGCTCTAGCCGTCGTTACACGAGGCCTACCAGGTCGCTGCCGGTCGTGAACAGCCCCAGTCTGCTGATACCGGGCTGCAAGACGATCAATCGTCTTCCGACAGCAACCAAACCGAGGCGCGACCGCCCTGGCGGCCATCCCACCCGCAAGCATCCCAATTGCCTGATTTCGCTCGTTTTCGGAAAGCCGTGGCATATCGAAAACAGTGAAAAATTAAAAAAGTTTTTTAATTTTCCGAATAGCCCCTATCGCATGAGGTTAGAAGATACCAAATGGTGCGAAACCGCCCAGGGTGTATGCAAAAGTAGTCCGGTATAAAAAAATAGTGCGGGTGTTTTGAGGTCACAGACACCGTTTGCTTGCAAATCTTGATCCATTACTACCCAGTTTCACTTGAGGAACATTTTGGGGTGCCTTTAACACCAGTTTTCAGCATATTTGTAGCATTTAAAAGAAAACACTGAACCTGTTGGTCACTTGATGTACACGGAGTTTCCGTGGCCAACAAATGTACACAATATTGGAGGATATGACAAGTTTGGATTTTTCTTTCTTAGGAGTAAGTGAACCTATTGTTTAGTTCATGCAGAACCAGTACAGACTGGCTGCAGGTCATGTACAAGTGGGTTCCACAACATCCATACGAATAGTGAAAGTAGGAGAGACTGGCCTTATTGGATGGCATTCGGTTAAATTATATAGTAAAACTATTTGGTGGTGTCTAACCTATAAGGTGTGCCTAGGCCCTATGTGATAATATGTTTTTTTGTAGAATTTGAAGTTGGAAGTTTATGTTTCTTGTAGCTATGTCTCTGGGAACATAATTTAAAGTTACTGCGACAAGAGTAATCGAGCGGACTCCGCGATGCAACACATTTGTTCTTTTTGTATCGCAGACGGACAGTTATCGGCTTCAAAATCTTCTAAAATCTTGATTTCTCAGCTTTATTTAGTCAAATATAATAAACCAGTGTATGTAAGTTACCTGTAGGTGATTGGGCTTGGAATGTGATAGTAATATACACCAAAACAGTCATTATAGTGTGTTTTTCATTTTTTTCTCTTGATATTGGCTTCCTGATGGACAATTAAGAAGTTTGGGAAAGTGGCGCGACATCGCGACGCTGTTCCTAAATTTGCCAAAATTAGGCGTAAGTGTATTGTTTTCACATATCGGTATAGTACCAATACACTAGTACTCAAAAAACATTGTTTTTCCTTTCCTCCTGTGTCATAAAGCAAATTTCTTGACTGACCGTTCCAAGCCAGTACCCTTTTGTCTGTCGACCATTCCAGAGTGGCATACATGTTGGTATAGTTTCAGTGATGAGTCTTTATATGTAGAATGGTTAGCTATAACACTATTTAGGGTAATGTTATGTGATTTTATGGAGATTTGTGCTTTTAATTCATCATCTATTAAAATTCTCCATAGTTCTGTAGTAGCTCAATTTAAGGCAGAATGTGGACAGTCACATGGTGGAGTTACATAGCTGCTGTGTGACAACCATTTGAGATATTTGCTCCAAACTTGGTACTGTATCCAGGAATAGAAGCTAGTTTTGAATAGTGAATATTGTAGAATGAGTTGTAGTGGGACTGGTACACTTATAGGTTAGAAGATACCAAATGGTGCGAAACCGCCCAGGGTGTAGTCCGGTATAAAAAAATAGTGCGGATGTTTTGAGGTCACAGACACCGTTTGCTTGCAAATCTTGATCCATTACTACCCAGTTTCACTTGAGGAACATTTTGGGGTGCCTTTAACACCAGTTTTCAGCATATTTGTAGCATTTAAAAGAAAACACTGAACCTGTTGGTCACTTGATGTACACGGAGTTTCCGTGGCCAACAAATGTACACAATATTGGAGGATATGACAAGTTTGGATTTTTCTTTCTTAGGAGTAAGTGAACCTATTGTTTAGTTCATGCAGAACCAGTACAGACTGGCTGCAGGTCATGTACAAGTGGGTTCCACAACATCCATACGAATAGTGAAAGTAGGAGAGACTGGCCTTATTGGATGGCATTCGGTTAAATTATATAGTAAAACTATTTGGTGGTGTCTAACCATGAATGGTACGACATGAACTGAATCACCTTATCGATGACAAGTATAGCGTGCACGTGCAAAAAGTGGAAATCAACGTTCCGGTCACTGGCCGCTATGTAAACCGTGTGTATCGGCTAAACTCTACACGATCGTATTCTGAACATCGCCACGGTTTAAAATACATGTACTTTGAACATGTGGTACATACATAGACAGAGCTACACCGGCTATAAAACAGGGACGTTTCTAGTTTTGTTGAGTATAGTTTAATATTGTAAGTGGTGACTAAAAATAACAGACCTAGAAAATGATTTTGGTGTCGTAAGTGCACTTGAAATCAAATCAATACATAAATTCAGTGCTGAATTGGCAAATACAGGTGTATTCCCGGCCCTATACACTTAAGTTGCAACTTTCTGAACCTGAAACACCAATAAATAGTCAATATTATGATATTTGTCTGGCTATATGCAAATATTCCTTGTCTATTGTGGCCTTGTTAGCTAACCAACTTAATGTTTTGCCAGCTTGTGTAATAGCCAACACAACCTTCAATATGCGGTTATAATTGCTTAATGTTGCTGTATGTAATGGTCAGGGGCGGCGGAAGTGGGGGGGGGGGCAATAATTATGTAATAAAGCACATATTATCATCCTCAAACTTGCTGAGAATGCAGGAAATGGCGTTTTACTCCTCTTCGATTTAAAAAAAAATCCTCAAGACTGGAACCTGAGAATGCAGGAAATGGTGTTTCACGCCTCTTACATTTTCAAAATTTACCGTGGAGCATGCCCCCGGACCCCCTAGCAACATCGGTCCATTTGGGCCCTCAAGACTGGGCCCTGAGGATGCAGGAAATGGCGTTTCACTCCTTAGATTTAAAAGAAATCGGGGGAGCATGCCCCCGGACCGCCCTAGCAACGTCCAGGCCCTTTGGGTCCTCAAGACTGGGACCTGAGAATGCAGGAAATGGCGTACCCCCACCCCCAATAATTTTCCCGTTCCGCCGCCTATGATGGTTATGGTTCATATATTTCATTTTTAAATAAATTAATTTCGAGTGAGCGGTAGCGAGCAAGAAATTAGTTTATTAAAAATTATAACGTACTTACTGATTTCCCCGCCTTCTTCGTCTACACATGTTTGCTTCAATGCATGTCTCACCCATTCACGCTTTCGACTTGGGATACTACTATGTTATTGGCTGTTTGACACCGCAGCACACATGTATACGTCACAACATGATGCATGCTATGTGCATTTCTGACAACAAGCCGTGACGACCAGTAGCCTATTTCATCAAAATTGCAAAGTATACTTTAGTAGCAAAGTATACTTTGAGGGAGAAATTTTCAATTTTATGATAAATTTATTAATTTTTATTATACTGAATTTATTACATTATCACAGCCAATTTGGCTGTGATAATGTAATAAATTCAGTATAATAATTCTGCATACTTTTAATCATGAAATATATGCATTTGTTAGTTCTACATGTATATGAAATAATGCATTTCAGGAAAAATAAATGATTACTCCACAAAGTATACTTTGCTAGTAAAGTATACTTTGCAATGTTGATGAAATAGGCTACAGATCTAAATATAACTGTCTACATATTGGAAAATTTAATGAATAATTTAGTGAATATTGGAGAAAGTGTCACATGAGATTAATTGAGACATAATCCTATTCTTTCATTGGTCGAGAAACTAGGGCAAAAAATAAATATTAAAAATGCTTATTGTTTCTGTATTAATACAACACCACATCCAGCATGCTCATTAATAAAATATATACATGTATATATTTTCAAAACATAACAACGACAAGGGTGAAGGTATAGCGGCCAACATAATATGTACATTACTTTAATTAATATAGCACAAGTAGTGTGTCAAAATCTTGTGTTTGGATCTTGAAGCAATTAATAACTTAAAAGTTAGTCTTTGAGCAATACAACACAAATTATCAATACAAATTTTAAAAGGTCAGGTTGGCCATAAAATGTGTTGGGAACAAATCTTAAAATAACATTTTATTCCTATTTTAGACTATATTTTCCTATTTTATTCCTATTGTATTCCTATTTTTTCGCCGTCCGAATTCCTATTTTCCTATTTTTTTTTACCCATCCCTCACTTGACGGCCTGCTAGGGTCATATAGAGACGGAACCACAGTTTAAAGTCTCATCCGACAGACCAATATGACATATATGTTCATCGAGTGGTGTGAAATGTCCACATTTCACGAGTGCCGTTATGTTTGTTTGTTTGTTTGTTTATTAGTGCTTAACGGCCTATCAACAGCTAAGGTCATGTAAGGCCGGGCAAACAGGATCGATCCCATTTTAACCTGCTGCATTGGGGGGAAAATCCACACCAGTCACTTGGCCCCTTCCCCTAAAATAGGATTACGAATATCGTAATACTGACCTAAGGGGTATAACCAGATTAAACTGTCACATACAAAATGCCAAAGACGTATGTGAGGGCCAAACCAGGTTTCCACTCGGGATTCCGGTAAGGATGAACCCCGATCGTTAAATTACCCATCATATGATCCCACCTGCAACCCACGAGTGCCGTTATGATCATCATTAGAAATTTCCAAAAGTATGTGTGTATAGTTGGCTGAGAAAACGGACTGTACGAGATTTACGACCAGCTTAACCACAGAGCAGGCTGTCAAATGACTTTGGTGTGGTTTGGACCTGGAACCAGGTCAGGTTATTCTAATTTCAGGGCTGAATATATTTGTTCTCGATGTAAATATTCCGTTCTGATTTTGGGATTTTCCACCCAATGCAGCAGGTTAAAATGGGATCGAACCCGTTTGCCCGGCATTACATGACCATAGCTGTTGATAGGCCGTTAAACACTAAAACACTAATAAACAAACAAAAAAAACAGATCAAGCTGTCAATCCATACAGTTCCTATTAAATGTGCTTCCCTTCGGAGGTTATTGGAAATGACTATTGTTATAAACCAATAATTCCAGCACAAAAATATTTACACAATTCCTTAACATTTGATTGGCCCGTACCAAGTCTCTGTCCAAAATTGATATCCCAGTAAACTCCCACGCCGAACTACTTTCCGTAACCGTGAGGCGCAGTTAAAATAATTCTTAAGAAAACGGAAAATAAACACATTTTCTTGATTCATTTATTTAAAATGCTGGAATTATAAGGAATGAATGGCATTTTTGTGGAATTTATCGGGGATATAAACTTGGAAAAGTCGTGGGAATACTGGACGAGGCCTTCCGGCCTTCGTCCAGTATTCCCGCGACTTTTCCAAGTTTATACCCCGATAAATTCCACAAAAAGGTCATTCATTCCTATAGTAAAACCATACCAACCCTAAATAGCAGGACATTCTTTGTTGTGGAAAACCGGACATGCATGTTTCCTAGAAAAATTGGTGTCCAAATATATAGCGTATTATGGTAATTCGACTTGTCTGGGCAAGATGATCATCATCAACAGTTGTCAGCAATGTTGTAAGTTTCCTTTTATCAGCTTGTAAAATCCTGAGGGCCGTTTCACTAAACTTTGTACGACTAAAATGTGTGTAAGTGCAAAATTATGATAGTCTGTAAATTTCACATTAACAATGTTTTCAGGTAAACAATTATTGGATTTACATGTATTGAGCATAGGCAGCCTATGCTCAATAAATGTAAATCCATAAATTGAAATTTTCAGACGATCCAAAATTTGCACTTACAAACATTTTTTGGTGGGTGGCAGGTGGGAGCACGCGATGGGTAATTTAACGATCGGGGTTCATCCTTGCCGGAATCCCGACTGGAGACCTGGTTTGGCCCACACTTACGTCTTTGGCATTTTGTATGTGACAGTAGAATCTGGTTATACCCCTTATGTGAGTATTATGATATTCGTAATCCTATTTTATGGGAAGGGGCTTTGGTGTGGTATGGGCCTATTTGTTCTCGATGTAAATAATCTGTTCTGATTTTGGGACCCCCCCCCCCTAGCGGTAAACAAATACGAACATTTTAGTTGTACGAAGGTTAGTGAAACGGACCCCAATTGTTTTAGTTCCATACTTTACCTAATAACCACAGGTTTACCTTCATGTATAGCACTACTGAACGTAGCATTGTTATACAGTGGAACATCTCTAAACCGGACAACAACAAATCTTGGTTTCTTGGTCATATATCTCAGGTGATAGTGTCTGTTCGTGATCGCAAAGTACATACCTATGGTTCAGAATGATAAAATTCCCGATTTACAGTGAAACCTCTCTACACCGGTGGCAGGTCTACACCGGACACCCTGGGACCTCCTAGGGTGTCCGGTGTAGAGGTTTCACGTATACATGTACTTCTATATACTGAAACAACATGTTTCAGAAACATTAAATGTTTCAAGATAATGCCCTCTTTGTAATATTTACAACCCCAATCTTACTTGTTTTGTTTGTTTGCTTATTGGTGCTTAGCGGCCTATCAATGGCTAAGGTCAGGTAAGGCCGGGCAATCGGGTTTGATCCCATTTTAACCTGTAACATTGGGGGAGGGGGGGGGGGTGGGGGATACCAAAATCGGAAAGGAACATTTACATTGAGAACAAATATATTCAGCCCTGAAATTAGAATAACCTGACTTGGTGCCAGGTCCATACCACACCAACGTCACTGGCCCCTCCCCCTAAAATTGGATTACGAATAATCGTAATACTCACTGTCACACACAAAATGCCAAAGACGTATGTGAGGGCCAAACCAGGTCTCCAGTTGGAATTCCGGTAAGGAATTACCCATCACATTCCTCCCACCTGCCACCCACAAAAATCTTACTTGTACATGTACTTGTACAGGCCCCCCTAAAATTCGCCGAGTAAAGATCTGTTACAAGTTACAAGGCACGTTTCTACGTTCGCGTTGTGAATTTATTGTTTATTGGTTTGTTTTTTTGCTCCAAAATGCGCCAGAACGCAGGAAATGCGATGTAGATTTCAAAAGATTTCCGGGGGGGGGGGGGGGGGGGTGAGAATGCCCCCGACCCCCCTAGCGCACGCAGGAAATGCGATGTACATTTCAAAAGATTTCCGGGGGGGGGAGAATGCCCCCGGACCCCCCTAGCGCGTTCGATAATATAGTCAAGTATTGCAAAATAGTTACACCCCCTCTAACCCGAAATCCTGGATCCGCGCCTGATATGGGACTTAATACTAAACCCATTGAGCTGGCCTTAAATGACCGTAGCTGTTGATAGGCCGTTAAACCCCAACATAAACCCAAATCTGACACAGGGAAAGGGGAATACAGAATTTACCAAGTAGTTGGTTGGGCTTCATCTTTATATTAAATTTATTTACATGCAATTATTTGAGTCAAAATATATTTTGGCACCAAATCAGGTTATTCTAATTTCAGAGCTGAATATATATTTGACCCCGTTGACCGCCTAAAATGACAATAAACTTAGAGATCATCAAACATGTTACTTACCCAAACGGCCAACTGCTCAAGCCAAATAATTGGACTGTACTTGCAGGATTTGCCATCTATTTCCTATAGAGACTAGGGTGGTATCAGCAGATTTCTATTTAAACTAGATTGGTCAGTAAGCGAGGCTTACGGAATACCCCCCGCGTGGGCCCAGGTACCCCTAAAATATGTACAAATGTCCAAGTGTGTGGGCTTGTGACCTTGACTCTGGGATTAGCGCGAGCGGCATGAACGTGAATTTGTCACAGGGTGGTAGAGGTCCATTGGAGCAATGAGTGTGTGAAATGTGAAGCAAATTCGAGCAAGGAAATAGAAGTTATAACCGATTTTGTAAAGAGACTACCGTATAACCTCGAATTAACGCCCCCGGAGGCGTTACATTTTACAAAGGGGGGGGGGGGGGGGGCGTTTATTAGCCATGTAAAAAAAAATATGAAAGGCCTTAGAGGTAATGCATGCATGAAATATTAGGAATTTTCAATGAAAGAAATAGAAGTTATAACATTTCTCTGATGTTAAGTTTTGTAAAGAGACTAAGTATGTGACCTTGACCTTGGGATCAGCGGGGGGGGTTGGACAGTCGTAGATTTGTCAC